>LPNX010459891.1:341168-393344 GCA_001517045.1 Pseudotsuga menziesii | reverse complement strand
TATATATATATATATATATATACTTAGTGATAAATTTAAGACATATAAGGGAAGAAAGAATAACAAATACATCTTTCTTTTAATCTCAAATATCATATATCTAAGAAACGAGTAAATACTTGTATAATTTCATAAAGCATGTATAAGGAGAAGTTGTAAATACTTAGGAAAATACCTGAATCTAAATAGTTTCCTTGTAGCTTTGTCCTGGATCTTTTTCCTTGCAACTCTCTGCTAACTCGAAAAAACCCAACTACTCAAAAGGATCTACCACCCTTCCTACTAGGAACAACCTTGTCGTCTCCCTAGCCTCAAGAAGGATTTTAATGTCATGGGTGAACGATTAATCTTCGGGGAGCCAATATCTCTCTAGCAAGATAAAGACATGACCAAAGTCAAGGCACCCTCATCTAATACAGTGTGAAGGATTATCTTACCAATAAATTTCATAGATAATTGGAAAGGTAATTCATGGGAGAGCCTAGACTTAAATTCATTGAGTTTGAAGGAGATAATGTTTTTATGCTTAAGATCCAATCTCCTAGAACCGATAACAATTTCTTCTGCTGCATAGGACACATTTGGAGTACCTCAAGGTTCGACATATCACACGGTGCCTGATCCATATATTCAACTATGTTCTAATATTGGGAAGCACATGTGTTAGGATTGAATACTGTTTTTGAATTGTACTCTTAAGTGGACGAAGAACTATATCAAGAACAAGTTTTTTGATTTGAATACCATTAGTAGGAGTAGGGATGGATGTTGAAGTTTTATTTGTTGGAATATTATCAACATTTTACTCTGATGGAGGGTCATAACTCTGGTAACTACTAGTGAGACTAATTGATTCACTGGACATCATTTTAACTTCATCTATAGATGACAAATAAGACCCATGCAAGTACCAGTGGTCAAGGAGAAGGGGTGTTTAAATAAATTTGCGTACCTCCTCACGGCGAGGACACTCTTTGGTTAAGTGGTCACCTCCACATATAAGGTAGGTAAACTTTGTATTTCACTTATTCTTAGATTCGGCATCGTGGTTTTCTATTTTATTACCTTCCTGCTAATTCTCGTATTTCTTGGATTTATGCTTTAATTTCTTCTTTGTTCCCAAATATTTCAAGGATTGGACCGTGTTCAATTCGGTCGAAACAACATGAGGGGAAGTAGTCTTGGGATTTGAAACAGCCTGATTAGAATATTCCATGGTTTAGTTTTGTTTTTCGAGGATTTCATTGTCGATTGTGTTTGGACAAAACTGAGAATTCCATTGACAGGTGGTTCCATCAAAGGTCTTGAAGGATCCGAAGTAGGATGAGTAGCATGGGGAATTAAGTCATACAGAGTTCCTGACTAGGAATAGACCAATCCAAGGTACTAAGAACAATTGATAGCTTTCTCCTTGGTAACAACAACTCCCATGGAAACATCCCTAGAAATGGGAGGAGGAAATATTTGGTAAAACAATTGGTAGGCAGCTGATCGAGAATGGGAGCTATTATCAAGCTACGTCATTGTCTCCACTCATGTATATGATTGGATATATGGGTGGAAGTGGTTTGGAAAAGTGAGGTTAAAATATTCATACCTATTTCATATTGGATTGGTAACTGAAAATGTGTCAAAAATACCATTTCTAAAGTATTGAAATTCCAAAAGGAATGCTGAGGAAACTCAATATACCACTTTGTGGCCACCCCGGTGAGAATTCTCTGAAACAATTTGAGACAGATGGAACCATTTGTCAAATAATTGGATGGGCACCACAAATGATATTTCATCACATGTTTCTTCAGATATTCATCAGTTTTACCATAGAATTTGGGTATATCAGCGGGTAACTTAACAGGGATAGCCGTTAACGAGAGATTGTGATGAATGGGTTTGTTTATCAATCTAGACAGATATAACAGATCTAAAGTAGCCAGAAATAGTAACTATTGATTAGGTTGAGGGTACTGATAATATTGATAAGGAATTTTTGTACCAGTAGGACCATAATTTTATTGATAAACGAGAATTGACGAACTTCCCATGACTGGTTGATTAGGTGGCTGATTCACAAATGATCCTCATGAGGGTCCTCCAGGTGGTGGGATTCCTAGGGGAGTTGGTCCTCCAGATCGTGGGCCTCTAGGTGGTGGTACTTTAGGTGGAGGTGGCCCTCTGGGTGGTGTTCCTTTAGGTGGAGGTGTCCCTCTAGGTGGTGGGCCTCTAGAAGGTGGGCCTCTGAAAGGTGGACCTCCAAAATGTCAATATCTAGGTGGATGACCTCTCGAAGGTGGACCTCCATATCCTGCAATAGTATTAATAGGTGGTCCTCTGTATACGAGGAAATTTGACCAGTTAGATTGTCCCCATGGGGTATTCATACTTCTGGGGTAAGGAATTCCAGGATAAACAACTCCCGATGCTATACGCTAATAGTTTTGATTGACTAGAGGTGGTTGATTTATTGGTTAGGTATAGCCCCATGAAGTTTGACTAATTGTAGGTTGAACCCACGAGGTTTGTCCCATGTCGGAAGAGGCAATAACTACATTGGTATGTGTGGAAGGTACACTGACTACTGGTTTTCCTATAAAAACATTTTTCCCCATGATGGAAATCATTCCCCTGGTTAATAAAGCAACTTGGGGTGGGGGTTTCCCCCCATTCATGGAAGGTAGAGAGGAATTAGAGACAAATGGGATATTTTTTACCTATGGGGCAGGGATGGAGGGTTGATCTGGATCATAAGTGATGACATTTTGAACTAGTAACCATGAGCTAAGAGCCACATGAGATGGTAAAGGAGCATGGTATTCTAGACTGGCCATTCTAGAATGAGAAAGGAAGTGAGACAAGATTCTTTTCCTTAGTTTATCCCCAATTCTGCGTAAACAAGTAAGGGTCTAATGAACAGGCCCAAGGATCTCCCCATCCATAGTGAATCTAGTTTCTCGAGGGGTGTAACATAAGGTAAGCTAGTGGTTCCATATTCATAGATGGAATGTCGTAAATAAGTCTCCCAAAAAGGATCAGCTGGACCAAATTATGGTGCCACAATGTCCTTCAATGGATGGGTAAAAACCCAATCTCGCGCACCAAATTGACCCTCCATAGGAAAACAAAAGGTTGTATATTCTGCAAAATTTCTTTGAACAATCACACGAGTGGATGGATTTTCAAGGAAGAAATTTCGTCCATGGATTGAGTTATCAGAACTCCTTCTACATGTCAGTCAACCATAGTCGGTTGATCCATGGTTTCCCCTTCTCTTTCTTCTATGAGAGGAGGAAATTTAGGTGGTAAACCCTTCAACCTGTGAGATCGTCTCACAGGTAACTCAATCAGAACGTTGGCCAAAAACTTCTACTCTAAATGTTTTTCAAAAGAATATATCACACACAAACAATCCTATGCAAGTTAAGGCCATAGGAAAACTTAAGTAATAGGAGGGGTTGATGAAATACGGTTCCTCACTAGGATTGTCAAGTTGCTGTAACTCATGAAATACTGCAGGGTCCAACAGTAAAATGTGAAAAGGAGGATTGGGACCGTACCCTTCCTTGAATACCCGAATACCTTGAAGGCACATGCGTAGTAGCTCTCTGAGTGTTGTTCTAAGAGTATTGCTTCAGCAAGTTAACCAAAAGGATCTTCTCAGATGGTATGGGTTTCCTAGAGGGGTCTCCCGATAGACATGAGGTATGTGCGAGCTCAAATCTGTGTTAGTGTTGTATGATGCACATCCGTTCGAAAGGGTATTTCCGATATACTACCGATTACATGAAGAACCTTTCGATATACCTTAAAGGTACATGAAAATTCATTCGATATATAGGTAGGTATGTGGAAGAACCACATGATCCTGAAGATGAAATGCAGAATAGAAACAATAACTCATATGTTTATAGATGCCAGAACACGACTTCTAACCTATCGTTCAAATTACTAAATATTTTAACCCAAGCTATCTTCCAATTTAATCTTGATGGTTAGTGAATGTTTGTGGAATGTGGATCAATTTGGAAGATTTAAAAATCTAGATGCAATGCAATTTTTTTGCTTCGATGAACACTACCTAGAGTAAGAGAGAGACTTTTCTTTTCTCAAACAAAAATACTATGCAACTTTCAATAGTTCGCCTTCAAGATTTCAAAATATTTCCAAACACAACAATTTCCAATACTAAGCCTAAGAGATCTCTAAGTTGAAAAGGAAACAAAATTTTCTAATGTCTAAACGCATATGCTTTATTAATCAATTGCAAAAAATAAATCTTCTAATCACTCAAGAAAACCAAAAGAAATTAAAGCAAACAAACAATTTTTTCTTGTTTTTGACGTAATTTGAAAAAGAAAAGGCTAAAAAATCACACAAAATATAGTCTAAGAAACTACAATGCTTTCCTTTCCTATAGATCTAAAATAATTTTTCAGAAGATCAATAGACAAACTATGAACCCAAGACTACATCCCACACAAAACTTTCAATTTCAAAGATTTTAACTAACGAACTCTTGAGATCTAAACCCAAAGAAGAAGTTTAGGATAAAAACACTATTAGACCTGTCAATAAGGCAGAATGTGGATTGACAAAAACCAAAGAGAAACAAGAAATTTTCAAGGATAAGCCTTAGATCTGGAGATGACCTACCTCGGCGCACTATGAAGGATTACACCAGGGCATCAGTAGTCACTCCGCGCACCTTGTATGCTACTTAGAGGCACTAGCGATGCACTATGCTTGAGAAGGACAGGCACTAGCAGCTCTCTATGGAAGTAGGCGGCAAGAGTTAGCAGGGGTCTAGCGCTCTGTTAAGCACACCCAGGTGCCTCAACAGATATAGAGAACCAAACATCCAAGTAACATGTAGGATAAACCAATGCGAACCAAACTGAAATGAAGGAAAGCTAAAACACAAACCATAGAAGGCAAATGAAAGTGTATTAATGTGGATCACTCATATTAAATCTATAAATGAGTAAGAAAACCAAAATTCACAAGTTTGTAATACAAAGTGACATAAAAATTCACATATCTAACTATATATGCTCTAGATATGATTAGATATTCCCTAGTATGGTCGCTAATTTTGTTACCAGGAATATTTCAATTAGTGTTGACACAGTTGGTTCCCCTAACCTGCATGGGGCAAGTCTAGAAAAAAATACATAACGATGTGTCCTCTCCCTCGATGACTGAGTTACTTGAATGTCAAAATCTCCTTACCTTGGATATGGAAGGCTTTCCTTGTCTTGTAGATCCTTGTGCGATCAATTGTACTTGAAAAGAACACAATAAACTAGACAAAAGATGAGAGCAACAAGATAAATTGGTGGTCTATACTAATGATCAAGGAAACTAGTAATAAAAAATCAATATCAACATGAATCATTTATGGGAAAGAGAAACATTTTTGCATTAAATATGAGAAAAGAAAGCTACAATCAAATCCTTGATGTCTAAACCTTCCTTTTACAAGATCTTTTGACTCACTCACACATACACTACAAACTATGCAACATCTCACTCGAAACCACTCAGGCTCTTTTCCTCCTACACCAAACTTGAATCCAACAACATAAACGTGTATTTTTGGTTTCTCTTTCACATGATCCATGTATCTTTCTTTTATAGGCCAAAGGAATCCCAAATGAGTTGAGATATTTTGGGAGGAAGATAGGGAATGATCCCTAGGTGTTAGGAGGTCGAGTTCCAGCTTTCCCAAGTTGTTAGGATAATCCTCAACGAGATATTTCTCTTAGAAGCTTCTCAAATATTCTCTCTTTTCGTTTTTGGGACTGTGGACAATCTCTGCAAGAGTTCTAGGAGCATCGGTGCTTCTTGTGGTCATGTGGTAGGTGCTACCAGCACCTTATGTCAGTGGACAAGAGGCATCAGTCTTGTCTGATGCCCTATGCTAAGCATCAAGATGCATCAGATTGCCTAGGATTGAGCAATGAGGACCCAAAAATATGTTTTGTCTAGGGACTTCAAGGAATTTGAGCATTAGGACAGTTTTTGGGCGTAACAATTTTCACCAATCCTCTCATCTCACTTGGAGTCTATCACTCATTATCCATGCAAAATTTTACGCTGTATAGATTTTCATGCCGCATTTTTCATTTTCCAATTACTAGATTGTGAAATTAACCAAAAATCATCATTGTGAAAAGGAAAATTGTAGACATTAAATGGGAGAGAATTGTTGTAGGTGAGCATAGAGGTTGGTCAATATAGGAGCCTTTACACACTATTTTTTTCTTCTCTAGGATGCTTTAGAAGCCATGGAATTATTTACAAGAGGTTCTCTAATAGCATACAATATGTTGGAATTTTTCTGCACACACTCGTAGGCACTATCAAGGTTGGATTTCCCGACGGAATTGTGGATAAATTAAGATAAATATCTTCCTTTTGTTTAGTGGGGAAGTAGGACAGAGTGTTATATATGGTTGGAATGGTTGAGTGAGACTCATGTAATTACTTAGTGGTGAGAAGATTGGATAAGCATGTGAGGAAATGAGTTTTGGGATGAAAGAGAGAAGTCTATAGGAATTCCTTCACCCTAGTGGCCTCATGTCCCATATTGGGGGTGGGGGCGGTATCTATAGCTAATACCTACATTTGGGTGTAAAATTACTCTTACAAAATTGGTTGCCTAGATATTCTATGTTAAAATATAATTATTATCATTGTATATGAATGTGAAATGAGTGTATTTTATTCCTTTGATGGATACATTTATTTATGCATAATGTGTGTATGGATGTGTATTTAATCTATTGTGTTTGTATAGTCATGCACCAACACATGTATTTCTTAGTTTATGCTTCCCATGGGCAGCTTAAATTGGATATAAAATATAATAATATCCCATGGGGTGAGCTCTAAAAAAATTAAATTCATATATACCCCTCCTATGTTCAAAATGATGGATGGGGACTCTAAAACATCAATTAAAATGATTTCAATCAAGCTTGTCCCAAAGAAAACTTCCATGCTCCCTTGATTGACCAAGTGATCAATGAGTATGCTAACCATGAATTCCTCTCATTCAAGGATGATTCTCCATGTATAACGATATTTTTCTCCTCCACTAGGATATGTCAATACAAAAGTAAATTTACCACATCATAGGATAATTTTCCTTATTGTGGCATAGCATTGTAAATGAAGGTGATGGTGCATATTTCCCTATTTAAATTTTGTATGTGTACCATGATATGGTTGACATCATCTTGGATAGATTCTATCAATTTCCACATTAGTTAAAATATCCCCATTTGAACCCTGAACTATGTCTTATGTGTCACATATATATTCCTCATCAAATTCATTTTCTGAAAGTAAGGGATTACCATTTATCCTTGGAATTCTAGGCCATTATATAACACCCCCACCAACCATGGACTTTGAGCCAGTTGCAAAGACTCAAAGGAAAATCCAACTTATTATGGTTCTTTGTTCCTAGATATGTTACACATCCCCGCATCATTTTATGTGTCTTTCAATAATTCTCACTTTTGTCTAGGATGAAACATCCCAATAGTCATTTAATGCATTGAAATATCTAGTCATCTGTAATGTCCCTAAAAATTGGAAATAATTTTTTTTTATTAGGCTAATTAGACACAACCTATTCCGGATATTATTTAAACTTTCAGAATATGTCGTACTCTATCGTACTGCTGAATTGTCATAAGATGTTCTTACTTCTTACTCCCTTACTTCAGTTATGATTATTACTCTTTTTTACTATTTGTGCTTATGATGTTGTAATGTTAATTACTATGTGATTCTTATGGTTACACTTCGCTGCGTATGTTAGATGCTTTGATTATATACTTCATTATTATTTTACATGTGCTTACATTGTATACCTTATTCTAACTTAACTTTGTTTCTGGAAGTGAAGTCGGTGAAGTGGCAAGACTAGTTCTCCCATGTAAAATTCTAATGGGATTACTTAGTTCTGTTGAACTAAGTCACTCTTAATATGTTTACGTGTAGGTGCACCTAGTAATGATAAACTTGTTACAGAAAGCTGAACGTTTGGTCACTAGTGTTCATACTTGCCTCTAGTGACACCTATTGGTTGTTTATTATTGTTCTCTATAGACTTGTAGTATTGACAAGGTCAATACCAGACCTATCATTGCATGACACAACTAGGTATTTTTAATGGCATTTATTGTTCTTGGGGTAATTATTATCAATTGTTCATACCCTAGTCTATTTAAATTTACATGTTTATTTTACGATAAGTAACTAACTTAAACTCTTGTTTTATTCTTTTACAGGTTCTTCTATCGTTGGTTAAGACGAAACTTGGTCTTATGTATATACAACATACCATGGCATATTGCATATGCCATGGTCTTATTATTTATAGCCTAAAGAGTTCTTGCATAAGTTCCTAACGTTGAAAACCTAAGGTAAGTGATATACATGTTAATGTTGACTTTGTATCCAATTGGGATGGTGAATATATATCATAGTTTATACCTATGCATATGATATCCTAGACCTTGTATTAAACCTTGGGTGGAAAATATATCATAGTTTTAAACTATGTGCAAGGGGTTTAAGACCATGCATACTATGGACGCATTCGATAATGCAGTGGCAGCCCAGACTTAGGGCTTGGCTCATGATGGGCTTGGTCATTTCTTAGATCGCTGCTTACCCTTGGCTCCTCCGCAGTATGGTGAATGTGACTTTGGTTTGGATGATAGGTATGGAAACATTGTGGCTTTTACAACATTCGTTGTTTGTTGGTATCTTACTCCATGATTTCATACTTCTCATTACCATTGTCTTGCTGTGGTTGCAGGTTATAGCAATGCCGAGGAGAGGCATGGTTCGCAGCTTTGCAAACAAGCTGTGACAAGGCCATTCCTTTACAGTAATCCTATTAACAAGTTTATACTTGTCCTCTCTTGGATTTCATGATTGAAACTGAGTTTTATATCATCACTGGTTATGGTTTTCTTGAGTTCTGGGTTCAAAGGATGCGTTTCATTTTGGGGTTTGATAGTGGGGTTTTCAATGGCTTTCGAGCCTAAGTTTAAATGTAATGGAATGTAATTTAAATGGTGGTTTTCTCCATGAATAGAAACTTGGTTCCTTTGACAGGATTAGCATTTAATTTCTAAATTCATGGTTTTGATTTTATTTATGTAAACAGTGGCAGCAACATTGCTTTCAATGGTGCAATGGCCAGAGGAACGACTGTGTATCTTGGTTTTGGTTTCAAATTACTATGTATATAAACTTGTGTTGTGTTGACGTTTATTATACTGCAGCGTTTCATTCTATGGTTATTGTTTATGTGTTTTATGTGGCATTCGCCTACATTGGTTGTATTAGTTAATTGGATGATTTAAACAGTCAGGGTTGATGGCTTTTGGGGCCATGTCGTGAATGGCGTTGGCACCCACCATTGTGGCTGCGATAATGAATAGATTCAGACTTAAATTTGGTGTTTTTAATGTGTAAATGGAATGTTAAGGTAGGCCATGGGTGTAAACCCTGTGTGGCAAATCGTTGTTGTGAGTGATTCGTTGACAGGGCATAGATTAGTTTATTTAATTTACTATGAAGTTTATTTATGGGTTGTGGCCATGGATTTATAGCGTAAGGATTTGCAAAGGTCTTACAACCACTGTGTAATGATTTTATGTTGGTATAATATCATGTGTGTAGTTGATACACCATGGCTTTATAAAATATTTAGGACCCTACAGGAGTTGACCCTAGGTCGTTTACGGTATTGAGGGTTTATTATTTGCAATGGTTGCGATTTGGGCAGTCTGAGTGCCCATAGGATTCGATCCTGAAACCTTGTTGCACCTACATAGTTCTTAATTTAATATGGAAATGATGTGTTGGTTATTTGTTATATCGTTGTTGTAAATTGATTACTGCGTATTAATGTTATGGTGGTTTTTAATTGGTCCTTGTAACTTATGGGTGCGAATCTTATTATGCATAATTATAATGTTTTAGATGGATTGAATTTGTATGTTTATGCCAAGGTTTATAATGTTGGAAATGGTATTATTGTTTATGATTTTGTAGAAAGTACTTAGTAATTGTTTATAAATCATGGACCATATAGGGTTTTGATTTACTTGGTCTGTTAATTAGTTTTAAGGTAATACTTAGTTAATGGAAAATATTTGGTGAATGGAAGGACGTTTATTTGTACATACCTTGAAAGGTCTTCATTGATTCTTAACATAGATTTAGTATGGGATATTCATAATTTGTATTAAGTTGTAATTAATGGGTTGGTAGCTTGGATTTATATTTCTATTTTATAACTGTTAATATATATATAGTATATTGGTTAGTTTATTGTCTATTATAATTAGATAATGCTAATCTAGGTTTTAAATGAATCTTTAGATCTGAACTAGTATTTAATTAAACATGGCTTTGCTGACATATGAAATATGTTAGTAGAGTATGTAGGCCCAATAACATCTATGTAATAGATCTGAAATAAAACCTAGTTTGTAGGAAGCACATTTTGAGACAATAAAATATAATACAGAAGTAAAACTAAAGTGCAAAGCTCTTGATTGATATTTATAGATGAATTAAGTTTATAGAAGTGAACTAGATAAACAAACCATGGACAAATATAGCATAGGAAATAAATTACATCCTAGGGTTATAATTTAAAATGTAAACCCTATAAGATTTAAAATAGAAAACAAACACATAAGGTTAGAATCTATCATGTAATCATTAGCCTAATCTATCCAGTATTTATTCTAGAAAATTAAATAGGAAGTCTAGGATCTCGTACCTGTAAATTTAAGCTCCTTCAATGGTTGAAACCTGCACACTCAAATAACTAATATTAAAAATTCATAGGCCAATCTAACCTCTGTATTAGATAACTGAATCACTTGGGAACTACCACGTTCCACCCAACTATGACTCGGAATCATTCCTGGTTTCAATCCAGATCCCCCTGAGTTGGTTCCAACATGCAAGTAGCTTAGAGAACCTAAGGTGAGGTTGTCCTAATTTTGTATATCAGGTTTATATCAGTTCTCCTTCTTTCTCTTAGGGAAGTGTTCTCCAAGAACTATCTCTTGAAAAATTAGCAGGTAGAATAATGACTCCAAAAATATAGATCGGGTCCCTAAGCCATTCCTTTGCTTGATACTTTATAGATAGACTTTTCAGTCAAGGGGGCAGTTAAATAAATAATTGCTTCATTTCTTGATTTAACCCTTTCATTTAATTTAGTACTTTTAATATTTAACTTAGGAACTTTTAGCTAGTTCCTAATTTTACTTTTATAGGTTTTATACTATTTAATTTTTATCTTAGTAATAATAGTAATAGATGAAACTTTTCCTTCTTTCTCATATTATTAATATTATTACTATATTTAATCTTTATTCATACCATGTATAAAATACATAACAATATAAAATTTGTTAACATTTTTCTTGGGGCATCACATATTGCGATCCTTAGACTTACAACACTTTCTTCATTAAGGTCATCAAGTAGATGGTTAGGTCTACTAGGCTAGGAAACCCTAAACATCCTTGTATGTTGGATTCCCTCGTATAACATGGTATTTATTCAGTACTTTGATGAGAATACAGAAATTTGAAATTTCATTTAATCACTTATAAATAAGTCTGATGAGATCAATATTTTTCTCGAGTCGTTTTCACTCGGGAATCATTAATTCTTTTCAGCAGCTCCTAGCGCTTACCAGAGCCCATACTCAATGCTAAAAACAAGGAGTTACAAACTTAGTTCTATTCCAGAGCTCTTTTCTCAACACTAATGCTAGGATGTGCTTGTGCAATACACCTCGGGATACAATGGCCAAGGATCCCATGTTCCAGAGCTTATGCTCAACATCAACATGGAAGGCTCCAGGGATTATTCCCAACACTTCAAACTTATCTTTTCATGTGTTCCAGAGTTGCATGCTCAACACAAATATAATAATCATGTGCTCCAAAGCTTCTCGCGCAACACAATATTAACTACTCATGTGCTCCAGATCTCCTTGCTCAACACAAAATATCTCATCAATCATGTGCTTTAGGGTCCACGCCCAACACAAACAAGCATATATATATCCTCAACAATTGGATTATGCCCAATCTATATAACAAATCATCATGTTCATATGTAGTGGGGTATTTGACCCAATATATCAAAATAAACATCAAGATAACATCATAATAAATAGGCTCATGCCTATAAGTGTTAGGTCCAAAATTTGGGATATTACATCCCTCCCCGTTTAGAACAACACCTTCCCTGGTGATCTAGGGACTCATAATGAAATCATGAAATAAGGTGGGGTAAGCCTTTCTCATTGTGGCTTCATTCTACCAAGTAGCCTCATCGGCTTCATAGTGCTTCCATTGCACTTTCAACTAGACTACGGTGCGCTTCTTGAGATGCACCTCTCTCTTTTCCAATATATGAATAGGTTCAAGGGAAAACTCCCCTTCAGGTTCCACCTGTAATAAGGACCAATCAACTACATGTTTAGTATCCTAAACATATTTCTTTAATAATGATGCATGGAAAACATTATGGACTCCTATGTGTGTTGGTAATGCTAGTTCATATGCCACTGGTCCTCTCTTGGCCAATATTTCAAAAGGTCCATGAAACTGTTAGTTTTTCATCACATTTAAGCTAACATTATGTTAGGATCTTTTCACTGAGAGAATAACAAGCATAGCAATAACATAAGCACATCACAAGAAACAAGAGACACAAAGAGTTTTCCTCGGGGAAACCATAAAGGAGAAAACCCCGCAACTTCATTAGAGATAAAATCAGCATCAAAACAGTAAGAGATCTCCCAATAGCAGTGGTCTTCTAGTCCCAGTATATTTCCTTCTCCACAAGTGCGCCTCACTTAAGAGAGTGAATGATGTGTGTACAAGTGATAAATAGAGAGACTCTCACTCTCTATTTATATTCTTCCATTCACTTGAAGTGCACTTAATCACGTAGGCTCAACTTACAATTACTTACTCGAGCCTACACCTTAATTAGTGTATAATAACTCAAGTGACCCAAAACTGTGGGGACTTACCTAATGACTTGACAAGACTTGTTTACATTATTAATCCTCCTGATCGGAACATCGGGGTATGACAACATGACTCAAATACATAATAGAAACATCCCAGAATAAACATCGGGTTACAATATGTAAGATACATAGAAGAATACATTCCGAAGTTACATATACATCAACACTCCCTCTTAACTAGGAAGGTATTCTTTTGACACAATTTTCAGCACTGGTCTTCTTCTCTATATTAGCTGGATCATCTCGTCTTCAAGTCATCTTCATCTTCAAGTCATATTCGTCTTCAAGTCATCATTGGATCGAGATCATATCTCAATCTGGATCATCACTGCTGGATTTGGATCATCTCTCGATCTGGATCATCGTAGTTGGACTGGATCTAGATCATCACTGCTAGATCATCATTATTGGATCTCGATCATCACTCGATCTAGATCATCCCTGGTGCTATCTCATGATTCTTCTTGTCACAGGAAGTTCTATAGAGCCAGCCCTTTTTCATGCTGGTTGTAGGCCTACTCCTCATGTAGGTCTTCGCCCAGCACTTACATCTGACCTACTCATCAGAAAGGCACGCCCAGCACTTACATCTGACCTACTCGTCAGAAAGGCCCAGCACTTACGTCTGATCAACACATGATGCGAAGACTGGCTCAATCATCTCTATCTGATCAACACATGATGCCAAGATAGATACTGCACTTACATCTAATCAACACATGATGCAAAGAATGGCATTGCACTTACGTCTGATCAACACATGATGCGAAGACTGGCACAGCACTTACGTCTGATCAACACATGATGTGAATATTGGCTCAATCACCTCTATCTGATCAACACATGATGTGAAGATAGATACTGCACTTACATCTGATCAACACATGATGCGAAGAATGGCACTACACTTACGTCTGATCAACACATGATGCGAAGACTGGCACAGCACTTACGTCTGATCAACACATGATGCGAAGAATGGCACTGCACTCACATTTGATCTTGTAGGAACCAATCCTACAGTCATATCAGAATGGCCCCCAGTCCTCCTCGACTGAGCTACCTAGTAACTGACCAGGCGCCTCCATTCTCCTAGAGAATGGCAGTTGCCCTTACATCTGACCTGCTCGTCAGAATGGCCAACACTCACATCTAACATGGAAGGAACTAAATCCTTTAGCCATGAACATAATGGCTCAGCCCTTACAACTGACCATGGAAGGAACCAATCCTCTCACCATGTCAGAATGGTTATGGGTCTCATCACTTTCTCTTGGAAGGAACCTCGATCTAGAGAACACCAAGTCTCTCTCTAAAGTACTCAAACTTCAACCTAGCCAATGGATTCGTCAATATATCAGCTATTTGTTCCTCCATCGTAACATACAGGAGCTTCACTACTCCTCTCTGCACCATATCCCTGATATAGTGATACTTGATCTCGATATGCTTCGACTTGTCATGGAACACTTGATTCTCTGATAACTTAACGCAACTTTGGTTGTCACAATGTATACAAGTAGCATCCAACAGGAGATCAAATATATCAGACAGTATCTTCCGCATCCATACTGCCTCACAACTAGCTGAAAAAGCTGCGACATACTCTGCTTCAGCTGTACTCAGTGCCACACAGGATTGCTTCCTGCTAAACCAAGAGATCACACCTGATCCCATACTGAAGCAACATCCTGAAGTACTCTTCCTATCGATGGCACTGCCTGCCCAATCTGAATCAACATAACCCTCCAGGTTAATCTTCTGATTCACATTGTATTTGAGCCCATTTTCATAGCAAGGCAAGTATCTAGTCTCAGGTACATCAAGGACCCAATCATCTGACGATACATCATAGCATCAACCGTCTCTGATGAAGCATCACTTAATAGCTTCATGTTCGATGCCATAGGTGTGGTCATGCAGTCCACCATCCTGAACCTCTTCAGGATCTCTACTGCATACTTCCTTTGTCCAAGGAAGATTCCATCTGCACTCTACCACACCTCCATACCTAGAACAATAGTGCATCGACACATAACAGGAGTATCACTAGTCTTCTGTCTTCAACCTTGAAGCAAAGGTTGGAATCCTCTTTACTCTTAGTAAATCCTAGAGTCATCAGTAATATTCCCATCCTATCATACCATGTCGAACCTCAATATATTTTGTAGTCACTCCCTCTGAAGCATAGCATCATACTCCCTCTGTCTTCTGTGCTCTATGCACTGAAAACATTCTGTACTAGAGTGACAAGTAGCTTCCTATGCTACTAATATTCAATGTATCCATCTAGTGTATAGACTTACATCTTCAACCTTGTAGCAAAGGTTAAGATCTTCATCAGGCTCATCATGTATGTGTTTAAGCTCTTACTAGCTGCAAATGTCTCTTCGTAGTCTAGGCCTTCTTTTTGTGAGAAGCCTCGTGCTACGAATCTTGCTTTGTATCCCACAATGTTTCCATCTACTGCATGATGGAACTATGAAATTCTCTTCAGGTCTCGATACAGCGCCCTGACATCATTCTTCTTGAACTGGTCTTCCCTTTATTCTTGGTGGCTGGAAGGTTCTGCATCAATGATGTCACTGCACTCGTCACATTATTCTTCATTTTGAAATGTCGTTACTTGCTCTTCAAAACAAGTCTTCATTATTCTTTTCTTGTATGTGATCTTTCCTACAAGTCAAATGCAATCGTATGGTTAGAACATTTCATAAGGAATATTCATACTGGAAAATACTTATGCATAAATATATGATCATGCAACTACTTTAGCCAATACAACATTCATCCATATCTCACTGAAACTTTCTAGATGCCTTCCATCTCTACCAGGACAACATTGAGATTGTGCACTAATCCAATATGTTAGCAAAAAGGTTTCATTCTAGATAAGTAGCAATGGAGAATTTGTATAGCACCATGAGCTACTTACCCATCACATGCATATTAGTAGTATACTGTCATTAGTGCAAACATCCTATCATGCATAATACATCAACTAAATATAAACAAATGCATAACAAAATAATATCATGAAATGACAATTGAATACTTATCTTTATTTGTTTCATGGGTAGACTGGTTCTTGAGCCTTTAGCTTCATCGTCTTCTTCATTCATGGTAGCATCGTTTCTTATCCAAATGATAAGGATGATAAGAAATTCTTCAAGAGTTGAGTTCTTCATATTCCTCATTGCTTGAGGGATCTTCTTTGGAAGGTGAGAACCGGATCTTCAAATGCTCCCGTCTTATCTTCTCTTCTTATGGGTAGAGCTTCTTCTTCTTCCCAAAGTTTGTTGAAAGTAATCACTTCCTTCTAGAACACATTCCTTGAATGAATGAATTCCACGATCCTGGGAGGCCATTCAAGGTGGCCATCACCACTTCTGCTTCAAGTTGTTCTTTGATTTGAGAGACTCTTATGACTGCATGGTCTCTTCATTCTAGATCTTCACATCCTTCAACGAGTTTCTTTAGGTCATATTCTGATTTTTGTTCTTCCCTTCAAATAGCTTGAAATTCTGGAACAGCTTTGCTTGCCATAGGTAGTGCTCTGTAATTCACATGTGCAAGCTTTCTATGCCAAGGCTCATTTGGCTTTACTATGTCATGGATCAAGGCTTGTTCTGGATGACCCTTCAATTTGTACAAGCCTCCTTCTTGTTCTCCAATCACTACCGCATCATTGATAGTCTTTCCTTTTGGCCACATGATGACTTGACCATTTATGAATGCAACCCGCATTCCTTTTGCATCAATGCTGAAATGGAGAGAAGGTTCTTCTTGAGAAAGGCTTCTAACCTCGTCTCCCTCTGAAACTGGAACCTCTATACTCATGTAGGTGTCCAATCCATTTTATTCAGAGAGATCAAATACTTCCAGGCTTGGAATTTTTCAACTTCCCCAAGCTTGTCACCAAGCTGATGTGATATATCATATTGAAATGAGAACCTCAAATGGAAATAGCAAAGGATTAGATCTTACCGATTTGAGGTGTCCGTCCTTGTCCCGGAGTTTGTTGATCTAGGGTTTGTCACAGAAACCCTAATTTTCAAAACTTGGAATATTTCAAAACTAATTGGATAGACAGATAGATCTCATCAAATGGATCTGTCCAATGTACTCCTTTTCTGAAAACAGTGGAGGGAAGCTCCCGGAACAGGAAGCCCTAATTTTCAATTTCTTCTGCAGAAATTCCTGTTACTATTTCTGTGATATCTCCGAAATTACGGCTCCTTTGTGTCTGAAATTTCGTACTGAGGTAACCTCGCATGTACCTGATCCAAAACCATAGGTTTCATCAGAATTGGTTTCACCATTTAGGATTTATGAGCCGCTTCCCAAGGTGACCTGTTACAGGACTATTCTGAACAGTGAAGTTGTACGGAATTCCACATGTCACTGGTTCATCTTCTAAGTCTGATATTTGGACCAATGAAATTACAGTCCGTGCCATTTATTTAACATCTTCATAAATTCCATTTGGACCTCTGTATCCCAAGATATTGTAATTCTCCCCAGGTGTCCTGTTTATGGATGATTTCTGGAAGAGGCTGGAACCCTAACTTTGAGAGATCTTATCTCCCAAAATATAGCAAATCTGACGCTGATTTTTGGAGATAGTGTTCATCAGGATTTTATATTCAGCCCCTACAATTTTCAGCTTCTGATACTTCTCCAATATTGGAATATAGCGATTGTACCAAAACTTAGCAGTTTTAGTATTTAGGGTTTCTCCTAGCTCAGGGTCAAACTAGGGTTTGACTTTCCCGGAGTTTCACCCAACCAAATTTATTGATCCAGGTCTCTAAACTTCGGTTTTGATGAGGAGAATTATCCTATGCTGGTCTCACTCAAAAATTCCTCTTCTGTAGAAATCCCTAATTTCCACATCGAAACTGAAAATGCTTGAAATTGAATTCCGCATCGACAAAAAGATGCACCCTTCAATGGAGAGTCATCCTAGCATACTTTTGCTGAAAATATGTGGAGGAAGATCCACAAAATAGGAATCCCTAGTTCCTGTAGCTAAACAATGTCTTATTCTCAGGTTAGCTCTGATACCATGTTAATTTTTCATCACATTTAAGCTAGCATTATGTTAGGATCTTTTCACTGAGAGAATAACAAGCACAGCAATAACATAAGCACATCACAAGAGACAAGAGACACAAAGAGTTTTCCTCGGGGAAACCATAAAGGAGAAAACCCCGCAACTTCCTTAGAGATAAAATCAGCACCAAAATAGTAAGATATCTCCCAATAGCAGTGGTCTTCTAGTCCCAGTATATTTCCTTCTCCACAAGTGCGCCTCACTTAAGAGAGTGAATGATGTGTGTACAAGTGATAAATAGAGAGACTCTCACTCTCTATTTATATTCTTCCGTTCACTTGAAGTGCACTTAATCACGTAGGCTCAACTTACAATTACTTACCCGAGCCTACACCTTAATTAGTGTATAATAACTCAAGTGCCCCGAAACTGTGGAGACTTACCTAATGACTTGACAAGACTTGTTTACATTATTAATCCTCCCGATCGGAACATCGAGGTATGACAACATGACTCAAATACATAATAGAAACATCCAGGAATAAACATCGGGTTACAATATGTAAGATACATAGAAGAATACATTCTGAAGTTACATATACATCAACAGAAACCTAGGTGCTAACTTATCGCACCTTCCCAAGATAAATGAGCTTCATTTTTCTTTTAAATTTAAGTAGACATGGTCACCTATTTGATAATATTTATCTTTCCTTTTTTGGTCCGCGTAACTTTTCTGGCGATCTTGTGCTTCTCTAAGGTTCACCTTGACCTTGGTAACCATTTGTTCCAAGTCCATTAATAAATCAAGCCCTAACATGAGCCAATCCACTGGGCTATCCCAAGTAATCAGTGTTCTACACTTTCATCCATAGAGTACCTCAAAGGGACTCATCTTGGTGGAATCCTGGTAACCATTGTTATACACAAACTCTGCAAGATGTAGGAAGTATTCCCATTTAGTGGGGTTGTTCATGACATACATCCTAAGCATTTCCTCAACAATCTGGTTTACTCTTTCTTTATGCCCATCTATCTACAGGTGATAAGAAGTGCTAAAGTTCAACTGTGTCTCCAATACGGAGAATAAATATCTCCAAAAGTTTCCCTGTAAACTTAGCATCTCTATCCGATATGATTTCCTTGCGTATCCCATGCAATCTAAATATCTCCTTCAAGAAGATATCGACAATGTTCACTTCCTTGTAGGTCGACTTCACAGGAATGAAGTGTGCTTCTTTTGAAAATTTGTCAATAACTACAAATATAGAATCATTTTTCTTTTTACTTTTCAGTAGACTGGTGATAAAATCCATACTAATGACCTACCACTTCCATAATAGAATGGGTAATGGCTACAGCAATCCTGAAGGGTGCCGATGATCAACTTTGACCAGCTGACATTCCTGACATTTCATGATAAACGTCGCAATGTTGGCCTTTAACTTAGGCCTGAAAAAGTGTCTCTTGGTGGCGGATATCATATTTTGATATCAATGGTGCTCTGCATAGGGTTCCCGATGAAATTTTGTGACGATGCTGGATTGAATGTCCCCTTTGTATGAAATGTACAATCTCTCCTTGGACCATAGCAGTCCTGGTTCATCTACCTTGTACTCTCTTTTTTGTTGAAACAACCTATCCTCTTGGACTTTCCTGAGAATTTATATATAGAAAGGCTCAACTTTGTTGGTCATTCTAATCCTCTCATGCAAATATGCATCGATTTGACTTAAATTCACCTCATATATCATATGAGTTCGCTAGCTGAAAGCATCAACAACCTTGTTCTATTTTCCCTTAATATGCTTTAGCTCGAAATGGTATTTGCTAAGGAAATCCAACCATCTAGATTGCCTCGCATTAAGATACAATTGATTGAATAAATACTTCAGACTCATAGTGTCTGTCTTCAGAAGGAACTTTTTTCCCATGAGGTATTGTCTCCACATTTTCAAGACGTGGATGATGGTTGCTAACTCAAGATCGTGCGTGGGGTAGTTTTTCTCATGCTCTTTTAACTTTCACGATTCATAACAGATCGCATGGTCATTCCGCAAGAGGACTCCTCCGAGTCCTTTATTTCTTGCATATGTGCAAACAATGAAATCTCTATCAGGATTCACAATTCGTAGTATCGGTGCAGTCATCAAAATCTGCTTAAGCTTTTGAAAACTTTCCTCGCACTTGGTCATCCATAAGAACTTATTTTCTTTCTTTTGCAAAGCGGTCATGGGGCACACAATTCTCAAGAATTTCTCAATGAAATTTAGATAATATCTGGTTAATCCTAAAAAGGACCTAATGTTGGTGACACTAGTAGGGGTAGGCCAATCCTCTATGGCTCTAATCTTTTCCAGGTCCACAGCTATCCCCATCTCGAAGATAATGTGACCCAAGTACTGTATCTGTGGTTTGTAAAAATCATATTTACTAAACTTGGCATAATGTTGGTGTTCTTGTAACACTCGTAGTACTATGTGAAGGTGTTCTTCATGTTCCTCTTTATTCTTAGAATAAACTAGGATGTCGTCTATAAATACCAAAACAAACTTATCTAGATATTTACAGAATATGTTGTTCATCATACACATAAAATTTGCGGGTGCATTGGTCAATGTTGGAGGAGCTAGTCGATAAGACAACTAAATCGATCAACCGACTAATTAGAGATTAGGTCGGCCACCTAAGGTCATGTCGATTGATTGAACCAGCATGTAGCTATTTGTAACTATTTTGTAAATCATATATATTAGGCTGTTGAGCCAGATGAGAACTCGCTTCAGTTCTGTGTATTGTATGGACTCTTCTGTTATAATATAATCTGTTATTCTTACACTTGTGTTCTTTTCTCTTGTTTCTGATATGTCTGTATGGTTTTAAATGTGTATTATTGGTAACCCCTTGTGATTCGTGAGATTAAAACATCGGTTCCGTTTCCAGTAGTACATATCTAAGATGATATTGGAGTAGGAAATTAAGAACTGGTGGGAGTGCAAGATAGCAAATTATTTGAAAAATTACGTGCAAAGAAATAGATTAACGACTGCTCAAGCAAAAGAAAGATTCTTTACTGAAACCCATGAGAATTTTATAGAATTGGTACCCAAACTTTTGAAGAAACTTCTGGATGAAAAATCCAGAAGTGAATAAAGAACAACAGCTGCTAGAGAAACTGATTTGAGGGGAAAGAACAAACCTATCGAAGTGGTTTGAAAAGATCACAGACGATTTCTTCGGGGAGCAAGCTATAGAAGAAAGAACTTTGGTAGAAACCATTCAGAAGAAATTCTATACAGACCTTACCAAGTAGTTCATGTGCTCCTTATTGACCTTCTTGTTCAAGTTCCTGATAGAAAAAGGAGTGGTTCATATTGTCGAACCTTGTCCATCACTACGTGAACCACCACAAAATTCCAACTGGGCGAAGAAACAAAAGAAGTGGGAGAAATTCAGTGCCGAAAGAGAGTGGGAATATTTCCTAAGCAAGTAAACAGAACTATTCAAGCTTTCTAAAAGCGTTGGGTAGGCAATGGGGGGGTAGCTGGTCATATGTCAGGGTAAAGTAAAGGGGATTCTAGTCGACTAAAAAGAGATACCATCACCAGCGATGAAAAGTTTACCTAAAAAGGAAATCGAATGGATAGTGATACACAAAGGTATGAAGGATTTACATAAGATAGAGAGGGAGAAGAGGCTGAAAAGGAGGGAAGAAACAAGAGAAAGAGCTATAGCACTACAAAGGGGAATGAGTACTAGGGTGACATACCAAGAAAGAAATTCTCCAGATTCGGGTCATGACCGACAGGAAGAAGGCGTCGATGAAGAAGCGTCACCCATGGAAGAATATTTGTGGATAGAGCAGCGCAAAGATCTCCAAATAGAAGTCCCCCAAGAGATAAGACCTCTGTCTCCAATGAATTCGAGTACTAGGATACAATCCATTGTTGAGGAGGACCTAAGAGCTGGTGAGTTTGGTATATGGAGTCGAAAATATGACAAAGTAAATGATGATAATCATCTATGATCCGTCAACCAGAGGAAGGAGGCTGGGTCATGCTTCAGGCATACTCCTCCAACCAAAGTATCCATTTACTTTACCTGACACATGAAGGAGCACCCCTCCTGCCAAATACAACTTTGGAGAATACAGCAAAATCTTACCTGCAGACAAATAATTGCAGTTGGACATCGACAGGAGAAGTCGACCCCGACCGACTGCTTGTTAAAAAATAAACGACAAACAAAAAAAATGATGTAAATGAGAGTTCCATCGATAACAGATCTGCACAAAAAGACAAACAAAATATCCCACTACTCCCATGACCACCCCCACCACTGCCACCTCCCGAAGAAGTTAGCGACAACGAATCTGAAATGGGTCACGGATCAGTGCATATCCCTCTATATGAGGGAGACAAAGATCCCAGATGACATTGTTTCATCTGTGAGTCGACATGGGAGGAAAACCAGGTTATAGCATAAGATAGACAGATGGTGCAGTTCGCTGGTGCCTTGAGGAAAAGAGCTCTAACATGGTATATGACCTTTACTAAGAGAACCCCTCACGCATCCAAGGCAAAAATTAAAGCACAATTTTTATTGTTATTTAAAACTTCAGATGCTAAACATTTGGTAGCAAAAACTTTAAAGACAACCTCGCAAAATCTAGTAGAATCCATTCAAGAGTACGAAAAATTCTAGAAAGACCCTCTCAGCCAAATCGATTATGTAATTGATGAAAAATTGTTAATTCAGTGGTTTCTTGCAGGCCTTTCATAGAAAATTCGGTGGCATATAAGCCTAGAGACATTCAAGACATATGAAGATGCTCTTACTAAAGCCTTACAAGTGGATATGGATGAATACTTCCCAGCATATCCCACAGATACTAGAATGGAAGAACGGCTCAAGATCATGCAAAAATATTTAAAAGAGATAAACCTTAAGATTCAGGACGTCTAGTGCACGATATATTCAACAGCCGTACATTCAAAAGATAACTGTTGACAGGAGATCAACCAATAGGATGTTCAATTTGTGCAAACAAAGTGTTTTTGCGACATCTGCCAAGAACATGGAGAACACACCACAAAAGATTTCTCGTTTCACATGAAGAATGGAAAAGCATCTTGATGTGCAATCTATGAAACTAAAAATCATACCACCACTGACTGCCACCTAAACCTAAAAAATTGAGAAAATTACCAAGCAGTATATCAAACGAACTTCGTTGCGCAGAATAACGAGAACAATCAACGAAGCAATGCTCAAAATGAATAGAATAACCAAAGGTACGATGGTCGTCAATATAAGCGTCGATTCGACAACCGATGGGGAGGATATGGAGGTCGAGTTTGATTCTTTGGGAATCACAACAACTGACCACGTCAGCCCAGCCAATGTTTCACGTGCTACAAAGAAGGTCATCGATATGTAGACTGTCCATACAAGGACATCACTGACTTAAAATTATGTACTAGTTGTGGAGTAGGGGATCACTCATTAGAGGATTGCCCTACTATGATTGATAAAATTAATAAGAAGAAAAATGTTAATGTCTTGTCATGCATCCAAAAACATGATATTATCAATACAAAGAATTTGCATATAGTAACCCGACAAGGGACAAAAATTGGGAATGATAATCCATGAATAAGAAAAATAAAATAAAAGAATGATTATCCTGACCCAGTTAAACAAAAACAACTATATAAAGATGTAACGAATGTATTTAGAGAATTTGATTGAGAGGAAGAAGCTGACAATAATCGACAAAGCACAATAAAAGAATTAATACAATTAGTACAAAATGATAAAATGGTATCTCAATTCATTGACTTATTTTATAAAATAAAACACAACAATAACACAGAAAAACAAACAAAAAATATCCGCAGCCTAAACCAAAAAGACAACTGTGATGTCGACCCACTTGTCAACCTAGAAATTGAAGGATACCATGTCTAACGAGTTGTGTTCAACTTCAGATCACAAGTAAACATTATGACTTGTGATACTTGGGAACAATTGGGTAGACCTTGACTATATGAGTCAGGGATATACCTGAAATTAGCCGACCAAGGCCTAATTGAACCTATTGGAGTCTGGAAAAATGTCGACACGACAATAAAAGGAATATCGATCGAAGTCGATTTTGAAATTATTGATCCTAAGGAAGGATCTAGCTCCTTCCCAGCATTATTAGGTCTACCTTGGGGAAGAAAAATGAAATCCTTGATATCCTTAGACAAGGAAAGGATAAAACTAAAAGGGAATGGACAGAAAGTCACAGTACCTATCCATCCATCCCAAGGAGAACCTTGGATGGAACGTATTGATGAAGAAGTTGACATCCGACAACTATATAAGATACAAAACAATGAGGACTACACAAAACCTAATGTCTATGGTGAACTTCACTTAGGGAATCAAGATTTAGTAGGATACAACTCAGACGTGGAATTATACGATTGGGAAGTCGAGAACTACAAAACACAAGCAAGAGGATGCTCGACCATTCAAAAAGTGTAGAAGAAACCACTCCAACAATGCTTCATGGTGTCCATCATCCCAAAACTATTTAAAAAGAAAACCAAGGAATATCCTACCCTGAAACCAACAAATGTAAATATCACACAAGTCCCAAGATACAAAGAAAGAGAATCACCAGCTATGCACATAGAACAAGTATCCAGGAACATTGGAGAATGTGGACAACTACAAAGCCTAGTGGAAAATTTTACAAGACAAGCTGCTAGATGGTGGGATACCCATTAATCAAGACTGCAGACATGGACAATAGCTTCAACTTAATTTATAAAAGATTCATAGGAAAAAGGTTAACCAATCAATCCCAAATACCTATATCTATCCAAGGACGGGATCCAGAAGACCACATAAGAACATGTGAAAAAGAATGGAAAAGACTTGGGTATAAGGATGAACATACATGGCTACACCTATTTCCAGCGACGCTATCTGACTTACCAAACAAATGGTACAAAATGGAAGAAGCTCAGGGTGAAACATTCCTATGGCATGAACTTAGAGAGAATTTTATCAAAGACTTCAGTTTTATACCACAAGACGAAAAATTAGTCGAAAATGCAAAACAAATTAAGGCATTTGTAGGATCGACAGAGAACAAAAACCTAATACAAAATTAGGACCGACCAACAATAAACTGCAATAATATACAAACCGGGACAATATCACAGTCAATAAGACTACAGATGGAAAATGAAAATCCAGAAGGAAAAATATTTAGATGGAAATCAAACCATGTCGAAACAACAAAACCAATTCGCACAGTGCTCAAAGTCGAGACAACCGACAAACAAGACACCGACCAAATGAACCAAATGACTGCAGCAGACTTTCCCCTTACATTTTCACAATTTAAAGAAGGGAGTCGACCAATCAATGAAACGAAAGCACCTGAATGGTTAGATGCTAAAGTGAAAACTAAATAAGTCGACATATCAAATGATGACCGACCAAAAATAGAAAAAATCGGAGACTACTGGAGTGAAGAACAAACAACAGAAATAGTAAACTTACTAAAATAATTCTAGGATGTATTTTCTAGAGACTACAAGGATCTCAAAGTTCTAGTACATGAAATGGGTGAAATGAAGATTGACATTAAACCCGATGTCCGACTTGTAAAGAAAAGACCATATAATATAGCTCATAAATACAAAGAGATAGTAAAGAAAGAGATTGATAATATGCTTGTAGCAGGAATTATCTACCCTATTGACCAATCAGAATGGGCAATTCCAATGGTTGTTCAACCAAAGAAACATGATCCAACCAAGCTAAGGATCTGTGTCAACTTCAGAGACCTTAATAAAGTTACATTAACATACCCATTTGCGACACCTTATGCAGATGAAATATTAAATGAGGTTGCAGGACATGAATGCTACTCATTTACAGATGGATTCTCGGGTTATAACCAAGTACCAATAGCCAAAGAAGACCAGAAAAAGACAACATTCGTATGTGAATTTGGCTCATTTGCTTACAGGGTTATGCCTTTTGGACTCAAAAAAGCACCTGCAGTATTTTCAAGAATTGTGGTCAAAACATTTCAAGAATACATTTACAAAATGATGGTAGTATATTTCGATGATTGGACAATATACTCTATGCTAAAAGATCATTGCAAATGGATAAGTCTCATGTTGGAACGATGTCGACAAATCCAGCTATCTCTGAACATCAAGAAGTGCATATTTCTGACCCCTATAGGGATACTATTAGGACAAATTGTCTATAAAAAGGGGATCAAGGTTGACTTCGCAAAGATAAAAATTATTCTCGACTTAAAACCACCGGTGAACCCAAAAAAAGTCAAGGTACTACTTGGTCATACAGGATATTACAGAAAATTCATAAGATACTATTCAAATATGACATACCCACTGGAAGAATTGTTAAGAGAAGATCAAGAGTTTGACTGGATAGAGGAATGCGACATATCATTCGAAGCACTAAAAAGGAAGTTAGTCGAAGCACCCATTCTAAGATTTCGAAACTGGTCGACCAAATTCTATGTACACATCGACGCATCAGGACTAGAAATAGGAGCAATCCTAACTCAACCAGGAGATGACGGAATGGACTACCCTATAGTTTACAGCAGTAGAAAATTAAATAAAGCAGAAAGAAACTATTCGACAACAGAGAGAGAAACATTAGGAATGGCCTTCTCACTACAAAAGTATCGACACTACCTACTAGCTAATCTATTTATCTTTTATACCAACCACCAAGCACTAAAATACCTCATAAATAAACCCTTACACCCTGGGAGAATTTGTCAATGGCTACTTCTATTCCAAGAATTCAAATTCGAAGTCGTTGTTAGAATAGGAAAGTTAAATGTCGAACCCGACCACTTATCACGAATCGACACAGGAGAGGAACCGACAGGAGTCGAAGGCGACTTACTAGATGCACATTTATTCCAAATAGAAGCAGTCCTAGCAGAATTAGAGGAAATACCTCAATTCTTAGAAAATGGACAAGCGCCAGAGGGCATGAGCATGAAGAAGAAACAAATCTTAGCCATGAAAGCTGCACCATATAGCCTCATAAATGGATTCTTATATAAAATGGGCCTAGACGACATCCTCATAAGATGTGTACTAGAACATGAAAGAAATAATATTATGTATGAAGTGCATTATGGACTGGAGGGAGGACATTTTCAAGTAGACATAACCGCCATGAAAATCCAACAATCAGGGTTGTAGTGGCTGACACTTCACAAAGACTATAAAAAGTTTGTAAGCCAATGTGATATATGTCAATGACTGGGCATCGACTGGGTCGGCCTCTGCCTAGTACAGAAATGCCCTTAATATCAGTAAACCCAAGTTTGACATTTCAAATTTGGGCCATCGACTTTATAGGACCATTTTCCATACCAGCAAAAAGAACAGGTTTAAGTTACATAATAACTACAGTAGAGTATGTAACGAAGTGTGCAGAAGCAGAACCAGTCGACACATGTTCCAGTGAGATAGCTGCTAAATTTATCTATGAAAATATCATTACCAGGTTTCAATGTCCAATAACCCTAATCAGCGACCAAGGGTCACACTTTATTAATAAAACTATTAAGACACTAACAGATTAGTTCCAAATTGACCACCGACGGAGTACATCTTACCACCCTCAGTTGAATGGAGCAATCGAGGAATTCAACAAAACATTAACAAAAGGTCTAACAAAAATATGTAACACCAACAAAGATGATTAGGAAGAAAAGATACTAATATTACTATGGGTGTACAAAACAACATACTAGCATTCAACTGACCAAACACCATTTTGATTAGTTTATGGATAAGAAGCAGTAGTTCCACTACATTTTCAACAACAAACACCTATTATCAGAGAGATTTTACATGTCGATGTCAAACAAGAAAGGAAGGACCGACTGATACAATTAAGTAAGCTCGAAGAACATTGACTGATCACTCTATAGCATCAAGAAATCCAAAAACAACAACAGAAGGCATGGAAGGATCGCAACATCCAAAACAAAAACCTATCGGTAGGGGACCTTGCCTTACTATACAATATTCAAGTAAAAGGGAAACCCAAAAAGCTACATACAGAATGGATGGGACCCTATGTTATCGAAGAGACTCATGCCAACGAATCAGTCCGGCTAAAGACGTTACAAGGCATAGTATTTTGGAAAGTTGTTCATGGTGCCCGACTAAAGGGGTACAAAAACTAAAAACAAGTTAAAAAAAAAACATATAACGACCATAATGGTTAGACAAAAACTATAAAAAGCTGAAAAAAATCTAAAATAAACAAAACAGGACCAACACACATAAACCGGGATGACAGGAAAGCAACACTTCGACAGCCGACATTACACCCACCGACATACCACCATCGACTGCTCACACGATCGACATCGACCAACGACCCTGAAAGTCACATCACTCGTTCATGAGTACGAGTGCCAAAATCAAATTACCATAAACGCAAACTCAAGTGCTCGCATTGGACCATCATTTCCGCCATTAATACACCCATCAACAGAAACGTCAAACAAATCACCTATAAATACTGGACCACAAGAGGATCATTTACAGTATTTCAAACAGAGAGAGAAACATAGCAAACAGAAAACTGAGAACCGAGAATCCTGAAGTAAATTCGAAAACAAACCTGACAAAATGGCACCAAAACAAACCAGAGCTACAACCAAGACTAAGGAACTGCAAAATGCTGAGACCCCATTAATGAGGAGGCTAAGAAACATAAAGAATGCTAAGGTTCAAGAGACCTCATGGGAGAAAACATGGGCCTAGATTAATGAATGGGTCTATGTCAACAAGAAACCAACCCCAACCATAGAGAAGATAAACCACAGTACTATCATGGACTACATGAACACACCATTCATAGAAATTTTTGGAGGTGCAAAGGAAACAACAGTCAAATTCATTATAAGCTGATACCACAACGCTAGATTCTACTTCGATAGGCCAGTCAAGATCTCTGGCGAAGTAATATATAAATTGACTAGTTTATCCAACCAAGGTGACCCAGTAACAGTTGGAATAAAAAAAGGGTTGGTAGCGCAACTAACTGGATCACCATCGGGAAAGAACTCAAAAGGGATAATGATTAGATAGATACAAGCCCGAACGCCACAAATAGTGGCTAAAATCATAGCAACTGGGCTTACACCCACAGGCCGAGGAAGCGACCTAAAACTAGATATGCTAAAGGTAGTGGATACCATTGCCAACACGGGAAAAACTTACAGATGGGCTGAGTATGTTGTTGACATGCTCAAAGGCATCTATGAGAAATGCCAGGAGTCGGGAGGGATTATAAGGTTTCTGTCCCTTATAATATGGATAGTAATGTATTACTTGTGCCCTGTCAAGGATAAGTAGTTCCAAGAACTCACAATATTCCATATGTGGAGATTCAAACCATTTACCCAGACCGAACCATTGAAGGAACTAGAAAATGGCAAATTGCTATTGGAAAAATGGTTCCAACAACTTAAAATATAGACAACCAGATGGAGGGTGCCCTAGAACATCCAACGAAGTTTGCCAAAAACTGCACACATACAACTGGAACTGGACCATAAAGCGGTGTGGTATATGCAGGGTGCTAAGGAAAAAGAAAAGACTCTCGACTACTACCCAACAGTCAAAGAGATCTTTCGGGAGCTAGCTCAACAGTTTGGCACGAAACTATCGATACTAGCAAAATCCAAAGAAGCAACCATAGCGATAGAAGAACCACTCACCGACCAAGAAAAAGAAGAATATTATGAACTTCGATTATACATTGACACATTCGTGTCAGAGGAAACACCAGCATAAGACATTAGTCGACTGCAAATTACAATCATACCCCCGAAAGCCCAAAGGGAAGGGACACAGATAGAACAGCAGGTAACCAATCCAGCTGAGAAAATAGTCATCCCAACTCAACAACACGGGGGAGAAAAAGGACCAGAGGATGACATGGAAACCGAAAACCTCGAGTATGCTATAACCAAAGAAAACATCCGCAAGCTGTCAAAGGAAATAGCAGCTTCAAGGAAGAGGAGAAAAAATCAGGAGCAGAAACAGGGGAAGGGGAATCACAAGCTTATCATCATAGAATCATCAGAAGATGATGAATGAATTAGCAACCACAGCCATCGACATCATAGAAGACGTCGCAACAAACAAAATTCTGGTGGAAGCACAGTTCCAAATATTTGTTGAAGTAGGAGCACATCAAGGTCGACCAAAAAAGGTAAAAAGTACAAATACTTCAATGGCTGAAAATTTTGTTGATCTAGTGTCTACACCCCCACCCCCATCTCCGACCCAAATCACGTAGGAAGCAATTCTAGAGCTACCCTCAATAAGCCCGGTCAAAATATGCAAAAATGCTATGTCGAAAACCTTGAAGGAGAGGTTCGACCAAGATATATATTTCCAGGCATACATCAAAAAATGCCTGAGCTACTTACCTCTATACAAAAGATCACCACCAAGTGCCCCCTGTTTGAAACTAGTGGATCTAGACAGCGCATACCTCAACCTAGCCAAATACCCAAAGGCTAAGGACTATGGCAACTTTGAAATCAACATTTGTAAGAAACCCTGACAAGACAGCTGAAGTTGTCACAAGTCAAACTACATCCCTCATCCCAATCGACATCGCAACCCTTCCACCCTCCAATGAACCAGGAAGAGATGGGGAAGAAGAGAGCATGGATGAAATCAATCGAGAGATCGACGACCTATTCTCTGACATCCTGGAGGTTTCACCACCACAAATTGATGACCTGACACCTGACCACATCCCCACCACTCCAATCACACCTGACCATTCACCATCACCATCACAACCACCACCCCCCAACCCAGAACCTACAACCGAACCATCTGCACCTAAACCACCTCTGCCACAACCATCAGTACCAACAACATCTGTATTTGGACCCTCTGTACAAAATCCATCAGATACACACCCAACTGCAACACTCATCTCGCAAAGCCAACCAGAAGTCCCCCTAACCACTGCAAGCTAGCAACCAGATAACCCATTGCCAAAAAATCAAACACTGAAAAATCTGACTCTTACAAGTACACAAATACAGTAGCAAGCAGAGAAAAAGCATAAGAGGAAGAGATATAGAAAAAAGAGGGACCATAAACCCCAAGCGGTAATGGTTCACATCATCCAACTTGGGTCGACCACTATAGTCGACGCAACAAAGCTGAAGGACGGAGAGTTGGGACAACTCTTGGAAACCCTGGTTATCAAAGCAAAAATAAGGAGCTAGAATAGATGCAAGGAGCTCAATGACAATGAAAGAGAACAAGTCAAGTTCCTAAACAAATGCAAAAACCTTGTGCAACCTATGATACCAGGACCAACAGAGGTCGACACCGACAAGCCACTAGTGAAATCATATCATCTATTTGAAAGCATGGTGTGGGCACTACAGACACAAATGCAAAACAAAATAGAAGACCAAAAAGACGAAACAACTTGACTATTGATGCAGTAGCACACAGACTTCTCCGAAGCTTACAAAGTGCTTCAAGATCACATGGAGGAGTCAGTCATAACAGAAGGGGTACTACGGGACTGGCTTGCTTATTATGGGAAAGTCTTCCAGCAGACCCAACAGACCCGAAAAGAAATCCAAGCACTAGAGAAGAGGAAGAGAACGAAAGAAGCACTTAGAAGCACGATTGAAGATCAAATAGTGCTTGAAACATCCAAACTGGAGAAGCTCAAGAGACAAGCACACCAATGGCTGCAACAAGCAATTCCTAGCTTGGACAAATTAGACACCATCTGTCCACTAATGAAAAGATTTCGGGAGAAGGCAGAAGAAAAAGGCCAGTTTTTGGGTCCCGACATGGAAAGGATAGCAGACCTTTCCATTCAAGAGAATATGTCGACACTATCAAGCCTTACAACATTAACCATCGACATCCAGAAAGTACAGCAAAGTTGGACAGAATTCCATCATCAACTGGTCATGATAGTAGAAGCAATTATTGAAGTCTGTGTACAGAAATGACCAACCATCTAAATTCACACCCCATAAAAAGATAAACAAAGAAATAACTACTTTAGACAGCCAAATATTTTTTGAGTACCTCCCTTGTTTCTTCGGGATGAAGAATAGTTTTGTTCATGGGGGAGATGTTGGAGGAACTAGTCGATAAGCCCACTAAATCGATCAGCCGATTAATTAGAGATTAGGTTGGCCACCTAAGGTCGTTTCGGTTGACCGAACCAATAGGTAGTTATTTGTAACTATTTTGTAAATCATATATATTAGACTGTTGAGCCAGATGAGAACTTGGTTTAGTTCTGTCTATTGTATGGACTCTTCTGTTATAATATAATCTGTTATTCTTACACCTGTGTTCTTGTCTTATATGTCTGATATGTATGTATGCTTTTAAATGTGTATTATTGGTAACCCCTTATGATCCGTGAGATTACAACAATCAACACAAACAACATCACTACAAACTTGTAGTGCCTATACCTTGTACGAAAGTTGGTTTTGTGAATGTCCTTGTTGCAAATCTGTAGCTGATGGTACCTGGATCGCAGGTCAAGCTTTGAAAATATTTTGGCTCCTCTTACTTGATCAAACAATTCATCGATCATGGGGAGTGGGTAATGGTTTTTAATAGTCATTTTATTCAACTGACAGTAATCGATGCACATCCGCATCGTACCATCCTTTTTCTTGACGAACAATATTGGTGCTCCCCAAGGAGACACACTTGGTCAAATATACCCTTTTTCTATTAATTCCTGTAATTACAGTTTGAGTTCCACCAACTCAGGTGCACTCATGTGGTAAGGGGCTTTGGAAGTCGGAACTGATCCTGGTGTCAATTCGATGGAAAATTATAGGTCTTGTTTTAGAGGTAATCCAAAGATTTCCTCACATCCTTGAATTCTATAAGAATGAGAAAGTCTTCTATTTGTTGTTCTCTCTCAAATGCTATGTCTCGGATGTTTACTGCAAACAACTTGCAGCATTTCCTAATGCATTTATTTTCTTGTAAGGGAGATATTTGCCTTACAGAAACTTTCTTTAGAATGCCTTGAATCTTCACTTGCATCCCTTGGCTATCTATACACAAGATTGACTTGTGTAAGCAATCGAGCATGACATGGTGTTGTTCCAACTAGACCATGCCGATAAGTATATCATATGATCCTAAGGGTAGGATTTTCAGGTTTACTTTTGTTGGAAAACCATTCAGGTTTACCTTGCAATCTTTAACAATTTCTGAAACTTTGCATTTCGTACCTGTGGCTAACTGGACCAGCCAAGGTTTATCATGTTTTTGCTTTGCCCAGTTTGCATACATCAACAGTCATAGGTGAAACATAGCTATGGTAAGCGTCGGGGTCAATACGTATTGAAATAGAGGTGTTCAAGATATTACCTTCTATCTCAACCATGGTATCTTGATGGTCTTATTGTCGACCATACAAAGCTGCATAAATACATGGGGTTCTAGCTATGTACTCTATGTTCAGTTATTCTTGTATGTTGTGCAAGACCCCATTGGTCTTGTTCTTACAATATCGGGCATAATGAGGCCTGCTGCACTTCCAACATTTGATCTGTATCGGGGTAGCATTGGCTCCCCCAGCTTCTAATGGCTTGTTATCATTTGGATATGGTATGTATGGTTTCGTACCTGATTTGTTGAAGTTCTTGTTCACTAGAAAACTGTTGTTTTCTTTCCTGTACGGGGGTGGGTTAAACCCTGGTTTGTAGTTATTAGAGAAGTTCCTAGACTTGTCTCTATTTCTATTCATGTTCTCTTGCCTTAGTTTTACATGCTCATAGCAGATCCTAGCTTTGTGCAATGTGGTGTCCAAGGTTTTAGGCATGTCGAACTCAATCATTTCCCGAAATTTGGGAGGACTACATCCTAAAAAATATGGGATTGTTACCTTTTCGTCCTTGATGTATGGTACATAATGTAACAGATCTAGAAATCTATTAATAAAATCATCCATAGTCATGGATCCCATATGTAGTTCGTGAAACTCTTTTACTTTTCTGTCGAAGAATCTTTTCGACATATATTTTTCTTGAAAAATTTTGTGGAAGTTACTCCAGCATATCTCCCTTAGCTCATATTTCTTGGTGTGTTTCAAATATCTCCACCATATTATTGATTTTCCATTTAATTTATAGATGGAAAGCCGAGCCTTCATCTCACTTGATTAGTTATGAACTTAAAAATATTTGCTCATACCCAACAACCATTCTACAAATTTCTCTCCTGTGTTTACTTCATCTTCATAGGTTGGGGTTCTTATTTTTTATGAACTCCCCTGTAGGTTATTATCATTTCTTTGTCTCTTCTTACATGTAGAAAGACAGTCATCATTGGAAGGGTTGTGATGATCTCCTTCCAGAGCTTCAGGGGTGCGTTCCTTTTTTTCTTCTTCTCTTGGGATGCAGGCCCGTTTATGGTGAGGTTCCCTTTTGGAATTGTTTGTGGAATGAGTGGGTTTCCCTTGCAGTCTTCCTCCCATCATATTTCTCAGTAATGATTCATTTATGGCTTGTTGTTCCTTTCTCTCATTCGGACTATCTTCTTATAAACTTTGTAATTATGCTTGAAGACTGTGTATGGTCTTCAAAATATCAGAATTCAGTTCCACCACTAGTTCTTCTTCCTGGGTGGGGGTGTTCATATTTCCTTGTTGGCTGTCGTCTTCTTCAGTATTCATGATCTGAACTACTCTGTAAAAAATTCCTGTAATTTGCAAATTTTAAATCATAGGAAAAAATTTTTGTTAGTTAACCATATTTACAAACATACTTTATTTTCTTTGCAACGAATGTTTGGTATGTCCATTGGTATCTTAGTGTTGAAACTGGGCTTTGTTACCACTTGTAATGTCCCTAAAAATTGAAAATTAATTTTTTTATTAGGCTAGTTAGACACAACCTATTCCAAACATTATTTAAACTTGTGGAATGTGTCGTACTCTATCGTACTGCTGAATTGTCGTAAGATGTTCTTATGTCTTACTCCCTTACTTCGGTTATGGTTATTACTCTTGTTTACTATTTGTGCTTATGATGATGCAATGTTAATTACTATGTGATTCTTATGGTTACGCTTTGTTGTGTATGTTAAAAGGATTTGATTATGTACTTCATTATTATTTTACATGTTCTTACGTTGTATACCTGATTCTAACTTAACTTTGTTTCTGGAAGTGAAGTGGGTGGAGTTGCGGGACTAGTTCTCCTATGTAACTCTATGAGAGGTACAAGTCTCTACTTGTCTAGCGGGCTTACTTAGTTTTGTTGAAATTAAGGCACTCTTAATCTGTTTACGTGCAGGTGCAACTAGTGATGATAAACTTGTTACAAAAAGCTAAACGTTTGGTCACTAGTGTTCATACTTGCTGCTGGTGAGTTCAACCATTTGTTTATTACTGTTCTCTACAGACTTGTAGTATTGACAAGGTCAATACCAAACCTATCATTGTATGACACAACTAGGTATTTTTAATGGCATTTATTGTTCTTGGGGTAATTATTATCAACTGTTCATACCCAAGTCTATTTATATTTACATGTTTATTTTACAATAAGTAACTAACTTAAACTTTTGTTTTATTCTTTTACAGGTTCTTCTATCATTGGTTAAGATGAAACTTGGTCTTATGTATATACAACATACCATGTCATATTGCATATGCCATGATATTTGGCTTTAGAGCCTAAAGAGTTGATGCATAAGGTCCTTAGGTTGAAAACCTAAGGTAAGTGATATACATGTTATTGTTGACCTTGTATCCAATTGGGGTGGAGAATATATATCATAGTTTATACCTATACATATGATACCCTAGACCTTGTATTAAACCTTGGGTGGTGAATATATCATAGCTTTAATATATGCAAAAGGGATTTAAGACCATGCATACCATGGAGGCATTCGATAATGCAACGCATGAGAACTATAGGGAAGTGGGTTTTGGTTTTGATAATGGCCAATAGGCTGGTGCCATTGATGTGCATTGGAGTGTGTGGAAACCCAGACTTAGGGCTTGACTCACGATTGGCTTGGTCATTTCGTAGCTCACTTCTTACCCTTGGCTCCTACGCAGTATGGTGAATGCGAATTTTGTTTAGATGACAGGTATGGCAATGTTGTGTTTTTTACAGCATTCATTGTTTGTTGGTAGCTTACTCCACGATTTCATACTTATCATTACCATTGTCTTGTTGTGGTTGCAGGTTACAGGGATGCCGAGGAGAGGCATGATTTGTATCTTTGAAAAAAAGCTATGACAAGGCCATTCCTTTACAGTAAGCCTATTAAGAAGTTGATACTTGTCCTCTCCTGGATTTCATGGTTGAAGCTGAGTTTTATCTTGTTGTTGGTTTGGGTTTTCTTGAGTTCTGGGTTCAAAGGATGTGTTTCGTTTTGGGGTTTGATAGTGGGGTTTTCAATGGCTTTCGGGCCTGATTTTAAATGTAATGGAATGTAATTTAAACGATGGTTTTAGCTGTGAAGAGAAACTTGGTTCCTTTGATAGGATCTGCGTGTAATTTGTAAATTCATAGTTTTGATTTAAGTTATGTAAACAGTGGCAGCACCATTGCTTGCAATGGTGCAATGGCCAGAGGAACGATTGCATATCTTGATTTTGGTTTCAAATTAATGTGTATATAAACTCGTGTTGCGTTGATGTTTATTATACTGCATTGTTTCATTATATGGTTACTGTTTATGTGTTTTATATGGGATTCTCCTACGTTGTTTGTATTAATTACTTGGATGATTTAAACAGTCACTGTTGATGGCTTTTGGGGCCACAATGTGAATGGCATTAGCACCAACCATTATGGATGCGATAATGAATAGATTCATACTTACAATTGGTGTTTTTAATGTGTAAATGAAATGTTAAGGTAGGTTGTGGGTGTAAACCCTGTGTGGAAAATCGGTGCTGCGAGTGATTCGTTGACAGGACATAGAGTAGTTTATTTAATTTATTGTGAAGTTTATTTATGGGTCATGGACGTGGATTTACAGCGTAAGGATTTGTAAAGGTCTTATGACCACTGTGTAATGATTTTAAGTTGGGTTTACAACCTATTTGTAGTTGATACACTATGGCTTTATAAAATATTTAGGACCCTACAGGAGTTGACCCTGGGTATTTTACAGTATTGAGAGTTTATTATTTGTAATGGTTGCGATTTGGGAAGTTTGAGTGTCTGTAGGATTCGATCCTATGACATCGTTGCACTTACATAGTTCTTAATTTAATATGGAAATGATGCGTTGGTTATTTGTTATATGGTTGTTGTAAATTGATTACTGCGTATTAATGCTATGGTGGTTTTTAATTGGGCCTTGTAACTTATGGGTGCAATTCTTATTATGCATAATTATAATGTTTTAGATGTATTAAATTTGTATATTTATGCGAAGGTTTATAATGTTGGAAATGGTATTACTGTTTATGATTTTGTAGAAAGTACTTAGTAATTGTTTATAAATCGTGGACCATATAGGGTTTCAATTTACTTGGTCTGTTAATTATTTTGAAGGTAATAATTAGTTAATGGAAAATATTTTGTTAAAGGCATGAGATTTATTTGTACAGAACTTGAAAGGTCTTCGTTGATTCTTAACATATATTTAGTATGGGATATTCATAATTTTGTATTAAGTCGTAATTAATGCGTTGGCAACTTGGATTTATATTTCTATATTATAAATGTTAATATATATATATATATATTTACCAATAGTATACTGGTTAGTTTATTGTTTGTTATAATTAGATAATGCTAATCTAGGTTTTAAATGAAGCTTTAGATCTGAACTAGTATTTAATTAAACATGGCTCTGCTGACAAATGAATTCTGTGAGTAGAGTATGTAGGCCCAAGAACAGCTATGTATTAGATCTAAAATAAAACCTAGTTTGTAGGAAGCACATTTTGAAATATTAAAATATTATACATAAGTAAAACTAAAGTGCAAAACCCTTTATAGATATTTATACACGAATTAAGGTCATAGAAGTGAACTAGATGAACAAACCCTAGATAAATCTAGCATAGGAAATAAATTACAGCATAGGATTATAATTTAAAATGTAAACACCAGAAGATTTAAAACAGAAAACAAACACATAGGGTTAGAATCTATCATGTAATCATTTTCCTAATTTATCCAACATTTATTCTAGAAAATGAAATAGGCAGTCTAGGATCTTATACCTGTAAATTTAATCTCATTCAATGGCTGAAATCTGCACACTCAAATAACTAGTATTAACAATTCCTAGGCAGATCTGACCTCTATATTAGATAACCGAATCACTTGGGAACTACCACGTTCCACCCAAACATGACCCGGAACCGTTCGTGGTTTCAATCCAAACCCCCCCAAGCTGGTTCCAACATGCAAGTAGCTTGGAGCACCTGACGTGAGGCTATCCTAATTTTGTATATTAGGTCTAGATTAGTTCTCCTTCTTCCTCTTAGGGAAATGTTCTCCAAGAAATCACTCTTGAGAAATTAGAAGGCAAAATAATGACTCCAAAAATTGAGATCAGGTCCCCAAGCCTTTCCTTGGATTGAAACTTTATAGACAGACTTTTCATTCAAGGGGACAATTAAATCAAGAATTGCTTCATTTCTTGATTTAACCCTTTTCATTTAATTTAGTACTTTTAATATTTAACTTAGGAACTTTTATCTAGTTCCTAATTTGACTTTTATAGGTATTATACTATTTAATTTTTATCTTAGTAATAATAGTAATAGATGAAACTTTTCCTTCTTTCTCATATTATTAATATTATTACTATATTTAATCTTTATTCATACCATGTATAAAATACATAATAATATAACATTTTTTAACATTTGTCTTAGGGCATCACATAGTGTGATCCTTAGACTTACGACACTTTCTTCATTAAGGTCATGAGGTAGATGGTTAGGTCTACTAGGCTAGGAAACTCTAAACATCCTTGTATGTTGGATTCCCTCATGTGACATAGTAGTTCTTCAATACTTTGATGAGAATACATAAATTTGAAATTTCATTTAATCACTTATAAATAAGTACGATGACATCAATATTTTTCTCGAGACGTTTTCACTCGGGAATCATTAATTATTTTTAACAACTCCTAGCGCTTACCAAAGCCCATACTCAACGCTAAAAATAAGGAGTTAAAAACTTAGTGCTATTCCAGAGCTCTTCGCTCAGCACTAATGCTAGGATGTACTTGTATGATACACCTAGGGATACAATGGCCAAGGATTTGATGTTCCAGATCTTATGCTCAACATCAACATGGAAGGCTCCACGGTTTATTCCCAACACTTCCAACTTATCTTTTCATGTGTTCCAGAGCTACACGCTCAACACAAATATAATACTCATGTGCTCGAGAGCTTCTCGCTCAACACATTATTAACTACTCATGTGCTCCAGATCTCCCCACTCAACACAAAACATCGCATTAATCATGTGCTTCAGGTTCCACGCCCAACACAAACAAGCATATATATTGCGTCAACAATTGGCTTATGCCCAATCTATATAAAAAATCATCATGTTCATATGCAGTGGGGTCTTCAACCCAATATATCAAAATAAACATCAAGATAACATCATAATCAATAGGCTCATGCCTGTAAGTGTTAGGTCCAAAATTTGGGATATTACATCATCCTTCCCCCCTACACACCCTAAATTCAATAAAAAAATGTATATCTCATGTTTCAACCTCAATTATTTCCATTATTCTTGGGTTCGCTAAATAAGAGGAGGCTTGTGATGAGCATTCTATCTACAATTTTGAAAAAAATAGTTATGACTATCATTAAAATATAATTGTGATGAGAAGTTGGCTTTGGTTGAGGTTTATTAAAATAAAATAGAAAACTACGACTACATCCTTCTTTGCTAAACCAGACATATGCCATTAATAACCCATGCAATACATCTTGGAATGATGAATAATCAACTATAAATCCACCCATTGCATATTCATCATCTAGTACTCATTATTCATCAAACTAGACTCATAGCCCATTAAAATCCCATACAATAAATATTGGGATGTTTACTAATCAACTATATGTTCACCCATTTCACAATCATCCTCCAATAGTTTGACCTTGAATTTATTATTTGTAAGAGAAAGAATGTTATGTTCCTCATTGAGTTAATCACAAATATATATAATAGTGTAGTAGGGAACCCTCATAATGATTCTATCCATCTTTACATGCATATTTTCCTTATGTTGTTGTATGACCCATGGTATTATGATATCCATATTTACCTTTGCATATATAAGTTTATCCATCATATATCCCACAATGATAAAGAGTATCTTCATTAAAAAGCTCCTTATATCTTCTCCTCATAGAAGTTTTTCATTGATGAAGCATTGATTTCATTATGTGTTAATGCCTAGCTCATGAGGAGGTAGAATAAATTTCCAACAACTACCATGGTGGAAATTGTGACAACCATTTATTAGGAATGTTCATTTCTTATAATTGGTGGGAATCAAATATCGTAAATGATACTATAGTTATAATACAAGATTGCAGTAGGGATGATGTACCTATAACCTTAACTTTTAAATTTCAACTAGGAGATCGTACAAGCTTATGAAGGTTCAACATAATATATGCATATACAAAGAAGGGAAAATGTGTCTAGTAGTATGAAAATTTAATTAATCAATGAGAAATGTAATCTACCCTCAATAAAAAAGAAAACCCTAAAGTGAATTCTAACTACTGGTGATGCAGGGGTATAAGGCCCCAAGATTGATAGTCAGAGGTAAGATGACTAGATCGTTTGGAGGAGAGTTCACAACCTCCATATGGTAGAAAAGAGGCAGTCGAAGCCCTTGAAATCGATTAGGAGCAGTTAAGGAAGGAGATGAATTAGGTCAATTTGACCAAAGAACAACTGAGGTAAGGACCATCCTTAGTACTGGACGAGTTGAGATGAGGTCGACGATAGAAGGATGCGGTTAGATGAGGACTAGGAATTTGAATAAGATCGATGGATAATCAAAGGTGACAGGTGATGTAGAATCAGGCGCATCAGAGTGACTATTGACAAGGGAAAGGTTGAAGGATTCAATCGATAGAAGAGGGTTCTAATGAGGATCATTCAAGCCATGTAAGAGGATAAGTAGGAATAATTTTAAGTGGAAAAAGTATTGCACCAAGTGACTGGTAAATATAATGAAGAGTCTGGTCGAGACGTTGACTAATTGATAAAACCAAAGCACCAGGAACAGAGGTTGTCACAAGAGTAGTTGGAGAGATTAATGTAGGAGTTGTGCCAGTTGTTGGATATGCTAGATTTTATGGTATGCGGAGAAGGTTGTAGGTTAAGCATTGAATGCTAGTAACTGCAAAAGGGAGCCACAAAGAGGCTTATAGAAGAAGATTGAGTGGGAAATTAAGGCAATGGATGAAGATTATAAATATTGGGTGAGTACTAAGAAAATGAGATATTTGGATCTTCACTTGTTCTTATGGACTTTATTATTTGCAACCACATATTGTCAAGAAGTAGACCGATTGAAACAAAGAATTGAATCTAAATATTAATTATATCATTTTCATAAATTAATAGAAAGACATTTTTGGTGTCATTATCTATTCTATGTGATTGTTTTGTGAGTTTAGGTGGGTTCCTATTTGTGCCAGTGTTGTGCATTCTGATCGATTGTCCACTTAGTTGGGTCACATTCACATTAGTTGGTATTAGAGCAGGAGTATCCATTTGTGATTAGGTATATTTCCAAAGTGTGGTGAAGGTCTAGTTGTGATTAGACATGTGATTTGGGTCAGTCGATTGAAGGATTGGTGGTTGAGAGAGATGTTAATGTCCATGGTAGACAACGATGGTCATGCGTAGGAGTAAGCGTTACTATTGATGGAGAGAAATTTGAGGAACGTGTCCAAAAAATAAGAACTATGAAAATTGGGTTGGCTACTATGAAGGAAGCACAAAAGGGTATTTTTTGTCGAAGCCTTTGACCATTGTGATGAGGAAGTTGAAGAAGAAAATATTGTTGAGGAAGAAGAAGATGTATAAGATAAATTATTGAAAGTATTGTATGGAATTAGGGGTAGGTCAAAGATGTAAGTGACTACCTATTCAGAAAGTCTCAATCCTAAAGAGTTGATAGGTTGGATAAGAGAAATAAAGAAATATTTTGACACGAAGCATATTTAAGACTCCAAAAGGGTAAAAGTTGATTATTTGAAGTTGAAGGGTCATGCCTCATTGTGGTGGGATAATGTACACGATGGAAGAGTTAAGAAAGGAAAATAAGAGATTAAAACTTGGGACATAATGGTTTCTAGGTTGAAGGATAATGGGAAATATTGTGGTTACGGTAAGAAGTGTAAGATTCTTTTCTGTAAGAGGATATAGTAGTGGGATAAAGAAATAAGAAAGCAGTGGTGTAAGAAGAGATGAGGGCACTGCAACAAGGCTTGCACCAGAGTATAGAAGGAGTGGTTCAAAACTTAAAGGAAGAGTTCATTTGGATGAAGCGGATCATTTGGACGAAGAAGTGTAAACATATCGATTGCACCATTCTACAAGTGTCAATAATTAGGCCATAAATGATATGAATGCTCAATAAATTTGACAACAGACCAAAGGTTGAGGAACCAACCAAATTGAAGATAGGATTGGTTCAACTATTGGGGATAGTTCAGATGAAGCCAAACTTGATGGATGAAGAAACTTTACATGTAGAAGCACTTTGTTACAACCTACTCCATAAGAGGAGAAATAACTAGTGTAGAGGAATTCGATGTTCTGAAATATCATCAAAATAGGAGAGAGGTGTTGTTCAATGATACTCGATGGAGGTAGTATTGAGAATCTAGTCTCGACTAAAGTCATGGATAAATTGGGTTTGAAGTGTTGACTACACACAAAGGCCTATAAAATGTCAGGGATACATAAAAGACATCATGTTACAGTTTCAAGACAATGTTTGGTAAATTTTAAGATTGGTAATTTTTATGACAGTTTGTTATGTTGTCATTTGTTTTTCTGGATGCCATGGAAATATGTCATAAATAATATATATGATCATGATAAAGTACATGATTCCATTACCAAGGATGGAAAACTTGATCGGCTACTTCAGTGGAGCTAGCTACTTCAACAAGATTGACTTAAAGAGTGTATATTGTTAAAGAATGTAATGAATTGAATAAAACCTTCAAGACAAAGTAAGGGTTGTATGAGTGGTTGGTTATGCCATTTGGGATGACCAACAGACCAAAAAATTTAATGAGATTGATGAATGAAGTGTTGAAACCTTTATTGGGGAAAATTATTGTCTATTTGGATGACATTCTATTCTTTACTAGGAATAAAGACTGGCATTTAGCTCACCAGAGACATGTATTACAGAGGTTGATCCAGATAAATTATCGGTGAATTTGCACAAGTGTTCCTTTAGTAAGATGAATTTATTTTATTTGGGATTTATCCTCTCCCATCAAGGACTGAAAATGGGACCTGATAAGTTCAAACCTATTTTGGAGTGGCCCATGTTTAGGAACTCCATTAAGGTAATATTTTTTTTATGTGCATACTAGCTTTTATAGAAAGTTCATTAAGAATTTTATCCAAATATGTGCTATTTTGACAATGTGCGTGAAGAAAGGTGAAATAAATTGGACTGGAGCAGCTGAAAATAGATTTGAGAAGATGACACAGAAGATGATATAGACACCAAATTTTTCTCCCCCATAAGTCCAACAAGATATTTCAGGTCAATTGTAATTCTAGCGGGATGGAAATTGGAGTAGTGTTAAGCCATAAAGGCTAACCAATTGCATTTTTCGGTGAAAATTTGGATGACTCCAAAGCATAAGTATTCAATCTATGATGAAGAATTTTATGCCATTGTTTAGGTGCTAAAAAAAGTGGAGACATTATTTGTTTCCTAAGTATTTTGTATTATTCACCCACCATCAATCTCTGAGATATTTAAAAAGTCAAACCAAATTGCATACAAGCCATATGAAATGGATCAATTTCTTACAAATATATACTTTTATCTTGCGATACAAGAGATAATATATATTTTTGTATAATTATTACTTTGTTTTTTTATTACAACCAGCATTGATCCATCCTTAATGAGGATCTATCAAGCATAGAGAGGCATCCAATTTATTGAGGTGTTATTTTTATTTTTATGTTGTAGATAATGTGAGTTCCTTAAATTTAGGGTGAGTGCATAAAGTTGGTGTACCTTTTAGATGCAACTTTATTTTTAGAAAATTGATCATGTTTATGCCATATTTTTTTCTTGTCCCTGACCATTTCATAAAAAATTATATGTCACATAGACTAGACACTTACCTCTGCACGAAATAAAAAAATTCAATCCATCATCATTACATTATGACCTTGAAAAGTAGCACTGGCACTTGATGTACTAATTTCGAGGTATGTTGGCTTAGATCAATTTAAAAAATATTTTAAAGTACTATTTTTTCTTTGAAAAAATAGTGTGGAACTAGTACAACACCTTTTATTCAAACATGAATCAAGGTATGGCCATCTTACATCATCAACACATTTATTACAAAGGGGATCCACAATAGCATATTAATCATTACATAGGGGCACACAAGGTATGGCTATCTTACATCATCAACACAATTATTACAAAGGGGCTCCACAAGAGCATATCAAGCATTACATATGGGCTCACAAGGTATGGCCATCTTACATCATCAACACATTTATTAAAAAGGGGCTCCACAAGAGCATATTAATAGGGGCTCACAAGAGCATCATGTCACTTATGAGAATTGAACCTAGGTGGGGAAGGTAACAATCATTCCTCCCAATTACCCAAACTACATCCAATGGACATAAACTAGTAGTATTTGTTATCAACATATTTTGTCAATTTTTGTAAATTGATTGCATCATTTAAGCATTGAAAGCCTCCAGTAACATGGACATATACCTTGTCATTTGCTGAAAAAATAAAAGTTCAATGTTAGAAAAAATCAAAATTTAGTTAGTTGTGAATATTTTCAATGAATAAAATTTATATCTTTAGAAAGGTGATTGGATTTCTTACATTTCATATTTATTACTATAAGCAATATTATTTATTACTAGAAGCAATATTCATTGTATAGGTATGTAAAAATACCCATGCAAGCTCAAGGATGTATGTTTTAGGCATGTCAAAATACCCATGTAAGTTGAAGGATGTAGACTATCATTAGCTTGCAATGTTACACATCCTCCACATACTAGGTTGTAAGCAACTAGCTACTCTAAGATAATTGTATATACATGGGCAATGCATATAAAGTAATTAAGTGCATGAGTCATTGCTATAAAGATTTTAAGGTTAATAAATTAAATAATAAACTTTTTAAAAATAAAAAAGTCTACACTTCAAAAAAAATAATTTGAATCTTTTAAATATAATCAAAATGGAAAAATAAATAAATAACTAAAATCTATACTAACATTTTACAATTTAATTTAAATGATTATTTTCAACATTTTATAAGCGAAAATAAATATATATTGATTCTATTATTTAAAATATTTTGCACTTCAATAAATATCATACCAAACAAAGAAAACATATAAACAAATTAATAAATATTAATAAAGAAAAAAACATAATTAAGGCCCACAAAATAATCTAATTACACAATAAATATATTATGTTAATAAATTATAACTTTACTAATTAGTATAGATTTATCTTAAAAGTGGATCTGTAAGTATAAACACAATTTATATAGATTAAAAAATTTGATACCTCTCACTTAATTTTTAATTTTTGTATAACATCTCATCTATAATATCACATTTCAAAAAAAACCATAAAATTTACATTAATAAAAAAAATATAATCAATTAAAAATATACGTAACCTCTCTTAACCTTAACCTTTTGGACTCGATTTTAAGAAGAAAAAAAAAATATTGGCCAATATCTCTTCAAAGCACAAAGAAGGGTGTGAAGAAGCAAATTGCCTAAATAACATAGGAAATACAATATATTAACCCATTATATCCTAAGTGTATACTAATGTAAGTTACATTTATATAATTTTAAGACCTGATTTTTTATAACATCCAAACTCTATATATTTACATATTTTAACTCTATAATTTTAATCCATGCCTTCTTATTCATTATTTATTTTTAGTAACATCCAAACTGCGTAAGTTTAGCCTTAAAATATGAAGGTCATTTTCTTTCCATCTAAGCAATTTTATTTTAAAACTCGAAGAGTGACATTTCTCCAATTAAATGAACTTGGCTTTGTTTTGTACATCACAAAAGGAGTTTTTAATGTCCATTAAGTCGTCGTTTGATTTGAGATGTTTATTTCATTGAAATTTTGAGTGTTGAATCATGAAATCTTTATTTTAGTCGTCATTTCTATGTTGTTTGTCAATGTCAGAATTTTACATTTGACTAAAAGTTTTTAATGTCAATTAAGTCGTCGTTTGATTTGAGATGTTTCTTTCATTGAAATTGTGAGTGTTGAATCATGCAATCTTCATTTTATTTGGCTAAAAGTTGTATATTAGGTTTGAATAGTCGTCATTTCTATGTTGTTCTCTATTTCATTTCATTATCTCATTATCAATGTCAGAATTTTATATTTGATTTACAATTTTTATATTAAGATATAGTTGTTAACAAATCTATCGCACCTTTCATTCAAAATGAATGGAACAGTAGAAACATGACTTCTCAACTACCTTCGAGAGCGAACATGTATAAATTTTATTTATGGAATCACGCAATACATCCACACATGGTTGCATGCGGATTCTGAAAAATTAAGCTCTGTAATGTATCACTTGAAGATGTATATTGGTCTTAGATGGCTCGCCATTTTTGCCTTTCTATCCATAAATGTGTTATCGGCTCCACAAAGTGATCTTATCGAAAGTCTCCCCAGACAGCCTGCTGTGACCTTCAAGCAATATGCTGGGTATGTCACAGTGGATGAGCAGAGAGGTCGGGTTCTGTTCTATTACTTTGTAGAAGCTGAAACAGATCCAGATTTGAAGCCTTTGGTTTTATGGCTCAATGGAGGTTAGTGGAATGACAGTTTTTTTTTTCATTTTCTCGCTGTTTCAGTGGTATAGACTACTGATAACATATGAATGACAGGGTTTTTAATTTGTTTGTACTTATAATAGGGCTCTTTATTTGCAAGACTGAAAGCATTTATGGTCATCAATTGAGTGTTATGATATAGTTTTTAAAAAAAAGATAGGTTACTTATTTTCATGTGATTTGTGCTCTTATTAAAGGCATAGATGTCATCAATTTATAATTTATTGTCAATCCAATTATCTTGTTTTGCATGATTGAAATGCCGATTACTTACTGATATATATTTAAATTTAAAGATAAGTGGCAGATGTGCAATGAGCAGCATACTTTACATAGTTTATTGAGTTTGTTAGAGTAGATAATTATGATTTCATTAAGCTGTAGGTAAATGGCAGCTAAGCTACTAAAAGATGTAGTGTAAATAAAAATAAATATATTATCTTTTAATTTTATTCTATATCTTATTTTTTCGATACGAATTGACTTGCAAAATATAGGGCCTGGGTGTTCTTCACTGGGTGTTGGGGCACTATCAGAAAATGGTCCATTTCGTCCCCATGGAAGCCAGTTAATCAGAAATAATTACAGTTGGAACAAAGGTAGTAAATATCAGCATCTTTTTGCTTTTTTAGTAACATTAGGTAATTTTGATTTCTCTTTAAAAGATTATGTTAATTTGTTCTTCTGCAGAAGCAAATATTCTTTACCTGGAGAGTCCTGCAGGAGTTGGATTTTCCTATTCTAACGATTCATCTGACTACATTGGTACAAATGACACTAAAACAGGTAACAAATATCAATGGGGTTGCAAATTACAAGTTAAAATCATATCAAGGGATTTTAACTTTATTAAACTTTGCTTTAAAAAAATATATAGAAATATAAAATCAGACAAGTTTTCCGTGCATAATGATATGATATTGATAATTTCTATCTCATGTGATTGATACCAGTTCACCTTAAAAAACACAGCCAAAAGCCTTAAAAATATTATAAAATAAATGAAAAATATTAAAAAGAAACTCATGTATTGCAGGTTGTTAAATTTATTTTAAATCTTGTTACAGAATAGTTATTTCAAAACCTTTTAAAGTTATATTTCAACAGTTTTATTCATTTTTTTCCTTGGCATAACTTCTTGTATGAAATTTGTATTCCTATTCAAAATTGGATACTATACTAAAGAATTTCTACAATACTTTGCATGTAACTATATCTGATAGTCTATTTCATTTGCAGCCAAAGATAACTTGATATTTCTTCATGGTTGGTACAAGATATTTCCAGAGTACAAAACCAGAGAGCTATTTTTGACAGGGGAGAGCTATGCAGGTGAAATTTTGTGATTAAAGTTAGAGATTCTTAATAAAATTAAGAATATTGAGGAAAGGGAAAGGTGGGAACTGTTAATAGTTAATGGAACGTTTCCCTTCCTTACCTTTCAAGCTGACTTGTATGAGTTTGTAAACCAGGCCACTTTATTCCTCAGTTGGCTGAGCTCATTGTCCATGCAAACAGAAAAGAGAAAATCTTCAATCTAACTGGTATAGCTGTAAGTATAATTCTACAGTGAAAAAAAGTTTAAGTTTTTCAATAACGTCATTTACAATTTCAACAATTCAAAAATAAACGTGAACTATCCTTAAAAAAACATAAATACAATTTCAACCACTCAAAAATATAATTTCAATAATTCATACATAATTTTTACCTATAAACCTGCAAAATATTCTGGATGAAAAAACTGTTCAGATCTTTGGTCCAAATCGTCTATATTTCCAAGAACTAGGAGTATAAGAAATTGAAACTAGTAAGTTTCCATTAAGCTCTCTTGCCTATAGTGTTAACGGAACATATAAAGGGTTTTGTTTTCTGTTGAAGCACGAAGTCTTACTGCTTATTTTACTTGGGTTACAGATTGGGAACCCACTGCTTGATTTCAGCACAGATCTAAATGCAGGGGCGGAGTTCTTCTGGTCGCATGGCCTTATATCTGACTCGACATATAGTCTTACGAAAACTGTCTGCAATTACAGCCGCTATTTGGACGAGTACTTCCGAGGCAATCTGTCAAACACCTGTGCAGCAGTCCAGAATACTGTGTACAATGAGAAAAGCATCATCCCAAATAATATTGATGAATACGACGTGACATTAGACATCTGTCGATCAGCTCTTGGCACGCAGAACCTAAGATACCCAAGGTAAAATTGAGTGATTTTGAGTGATTATGCGTACACGGGGCTTACAATTTATTTTTAAATATTACAGTATGGTTGAACAGATGATGGGGATGAATATGGTGGACGTTTGCATTCTAAAAGAAGTGACTGCCTATCTGAATATGGTGGACGTGCAAAAAGCATTCCATGCTCGCCTTGTTGGAAGTGTTCAAAAGTGGGTTAACTGCAGCATGTAAGTTTGATTAAGAAAATATATATAACAGCTTCTAGATGATTTTAAGGCTTTTCTAATTGTTATCAGTTTGATCAGATTGCGGCGATTGTTATCAGTTTGATCTATAACGAGTATCATTTGTGTGGTTGAACAATGTTGTATATCACAGTGTACTTAAGTACGATAATCTTAATTGGGAGATCCCAATTATTCCGTTACTGGGAAAGCTTGTTACGGCTGGCATGAGGGTCTTGATTTACAGGTACAAAGATCATCTTGATGTGAACGATATAACGTTTTAATATTGTTTACTCCTCTGTGATCAAAAATATATATTGTGGGCAGTGGAGATCAGGACTCCGTCGTACCTTTAACTGGGACACGTACACTGGTGAGCAATCTGGCTGCTTCTCTGCAACTGAATACAACAGTTCCATACAGTGTCTGGTTTCAAGGAAAGCAGGTAGGGTTTAGTATAGTCAATATTGGAATCATCGTACATAAACTGTGTTCTTTATTTTGTTCATTTTCCTCTTTGGATCTCATGTTGTGATGTCTCTTTTGTGTTTAGTTTACCTTTAATTGTTATACATTATTTCTCATTTATAGATAGATGTGTATCTCTAATATCATTTCATATTACTTAGCTCGGATCATTTGGTAGATATTCAAGTTATAAATTTGATAGATAAACCTTTGTTTTTAGATCAGCTTTGTGTATGATAAAACTATGTTTAATTAGATAATGTGATGTATGTATATTAATTACTTTCTTAGCAGTTAGCAGTTGGATTTTTATATGAGGTGATATTAATAGGCGGTTTTTAAGTTTGGGAGTTTTAGTATGTATTATTTATAAGGGTAATGTTTTTTCTAATATCTGTTTCAACATACATGTATTTATTTCTAGGTAGGGTTTGAATATTTTCACCAATTAGGGTTTGAAAGTTAATTATAATGGTTAAAAACAATGTATATGAAATTTAAATTTATTTACTATTAATATGAAGAATTTTATAAATTATTATATAAATTTAAATGAAAAAAATTATAAATTATTATATAAATTTAAATTTGTTTGCAGAGGAAATGAAAAACCTTATGTTAATTATTATACAAATTTTATTTTTTTTAATAAGTTTCTTTTGTAGTATTGCACAATTATACTTAATTAAAAGATGATCATGATTTTGTACATTGAAAAATTGTCATATTTCAGGTAGCAGGATGGGTGCAAATGTATGAAAATATTTTAACATTTGCAACAGTAAGAGGAGCATCTCACAAGGTGCCATATTCTCAACCAGAGAAATCTTTAGTATTATTCAAAGCATTCCTACAAGGCCAACCTCCACCAGCATCATGATGTAAATAGTAAATTCTATATACAAATAAATAAATGTATTCATTAGCTTTAAGAACTATGTTGTGGTTCAGGTAACACCACCTTATTGTTCCTATATATGGAAATTGGAAGGCTTCCAATTTATTTTTTTATGATGTTTGGTTTTAGATCTTTAAATTTAATATAATATTTTTTAAGTATTGTTATGCATTTATGCTTTAGTCTGAATAAAGAATTAATGTTATATATATATATATATAGTTTTAAAACAATTTGTTTTTTGTTTTTTTTTGTTTTTTTTCTTTCTTTGTGTATAGAGCCCATGGGCTTAACGATTAAAAACATGAATGTGTTTCTTCCTAAAAGAGCATAGGTTCAAATATGAGGATACTCCTTTACACATGTAATGAGTAGGATCATTTTTATTTTCATAATATATAGCAACATATCGGCATAATGTTTCTCCTTTTAAAAGTAAAAAAAGTGTTTCTAATAACATTACAGAGCAATGACTTTGTAATTTAACTCTTAATTTGTCAAATAATAACTTTTAGTGAAGTGTTTCAACTTTCTTCCAATATTATTTGGAGAGGCCTTGACCCAAAAGAGGACAACATTACATTATTATTGTTTATAGAAATGTTGGAAATTTATATGCATTTGTACATAGATTAGAGGGCATTCATACTCCATATTTCTTGTTTAGTTATAAAAGAGTTCCAATTACAATTTTAATCAAATTCAAGACGGATGTACTTACAAGAAGGAACTACTTTCAATTTTCCATTTTTTCCATTGGTGTGCACAAAGTAGGTAGACCTTTTAGATGCAATCCAAGATTAAAATATATTAATCACATTATGAAAATATAAAACTCTATCATGGTTACATAAGCTAGGTTGAAGAAGGATCTGAAAGCATGGCAACTCCCTACACGCATAAACCAGGTTAAAGGAATGCATGTGTATTTTTATTCAATAAAATGAGTGCATGCTTTCTAGAGTGGCAAGTGCAAGGAGATCATATTCACTATGTCA
>LPNX010459891.1:326980-340794 GCA_001517045.1 Pseudotsuga menziesii | reverse complement strand
TCCTTGCTGGGTCAGATTGTTTACCCACGCGTAGGTATTCTTCTGTTTGGGGCGCACATAGTGAGCTGAGAGCCGTGATTTTGCATCCACGACTGACTGTGAAGGGCCATTTACGTTTTTGGCTATCTCACAGATTAATTGGGTCGTTTTCCCTGCTGTAGGTTATGCTCATTGGTAGATTTCGGGGCTGTAGTCTTCCCCATGTTGTGAATGTATTTGCTGTTACATTTGGGGGCCATTGTAAATTCGAGTGAGAGTCATTTTGGCCACGATAGGGCCAAGAATGACTCAGGAATTCGTTTTCCCTGTTTAAGCTATGGTCATCCATTGTTTGGGGCTGTCCCTGGTTGTTTTGCCTTCTTCACAGAGCTGTGAAGGGTTGATATGGCTGCTGGTATGTAGTGGTTGTCCATTGGACTGTGCTGTCTTGGCTTGTTTGTTGACAGCCTGTGAAACCCCGCTGTGATTGGGTTGTCGTTTATGTCCCCGTGGCTATGTATAAGCCTGCAATTGACCCTTATTCCGGAGGAATCATGCCCAGCTCGGGGGTGGCAGCGTTGCTGAGAGATTGATGAGCAAGCTGGCCTATGGTTGGGTGGAACGTTGCAGCGACGTAGCTGGTTGCGGGTGAATTCTTCATTAACAGATAATTGCTGCCAGTCTATCTCTGCAATTATAACAATTGTATATGGAATTATGATGAACATGTGATTGCTGGAATGTGTGTTTGCTTCCGCTGTATGAATGAAAATAAATGCATCTGTGTATGCTTAATTCCAGCATTGATTTCATTTGATTTCTGTTTATGTTCATTGGGCATTTTGCCCCGGCTGTGTTTGATGATGATGTGTTCGTCGCGTCCTCTTCGCTGGTCTGAGGGACGGGGACGTGACAAAATGGTATCAGAGCGCCATGGTTGCAACAATGGGCCTCTATGGGCCAAGAAGGTGCAGTGACAGAAGGTAGAATTACCTTCTCTGTTCAGCAGAGCAGCAACGAATTCAGAAAAATCACCTAAGTGTGAGCAGTCGGACCAAGGGAAGAAGTGGAAATTCCACCGTTGCGGGTGAGCTGGAGAAGTTTCTATTCGCCGTTGCGGGCGAATGGCTGAAGTCTCCCATCCGACCGTTGCGGAAGGATTCATGGAGTTAACCTCCGTCATTGCGGGTGGAGCAACGATCTTCCCCTCCGACCGTTGCGGGTGGTGGAGTGATCTCACGTCCGATTCGAGATCCGCCCGATCGCCGACGCCGCGGAGAGTTTGAAGAACCGTCCGATCGCCGACGCCGCAGAAAAATTTCAAAAATTCGGCTAAGTATGGAACCGTCGGGCCGTTGAAGGAAGTGAACTTCCGCCGTTGCGGAAGACTTGAAAAAGTAAAAACGTCCGCCGTTGCGGGTGGCGGAGCAATCCCGCGTCCGATCCGAGATTCCGCCGATGCCCGACGTTATGAGATTGGTCCGACGTCAGACATTCAGATTGTTGCAAGCGCCGATCGGAAGAGTCGGCGAAGTGAGGGTTCGCCGTTGCGGACAGATTGGCGAAGTCTCCCGCCTGCCGTTGTGGATGGCGAATCGCTTGGGCTCCCGATTGGAAAGGATGCCAACGGCCGCAGTTGCGGAAGGGTTGGAACACCCGGAGAGCCGCCGTTGCGGAAGGTAGAAGCTTCCGGGGAGCCGATTCGGCGGAAGACATAACGGTCAGGGAGCCGGTTCGGCGGAGGAAGGAATGGGAAAGGAGCCGACGTTGCGGCTGGGAGATCGAAGTGGGAGCCGATTCAGCGGCTGCGAGATTGGTTAGAAAGCCGATTCTGTGGAAGGAACAATGGTTCCAGGAGCCGATTTCAACTGTTTCTCAGTAAAATTTTGAGTTGTTTTCAGAGAATTTTCAGGGGCCAAAAATAAGAAAAATGGCAGGGAAGCCACAAGGGGGCAAGCCCCCTTGACCCCCATCGTCCCTTGAGACAGTCGTTCTTGTGAGAAGGAAAATCCGTGTTTTGGGCAAGAGTTGAATCAGTGGGATGCTGATAATGCAGCTGCCAAAATGGCTCTGAGATCATTTGAAGAATGTGAAAATTCTACTTTGCAGTAGTGTAATGAAAGTGCCAAGATTGGTGAAAGTCTTCATTATTGGAAGTGGTGTGGTTTTCACATCCGAGGTCGGAATGACGCGTGTGAACAGGCGTTGGAAAGCTTATCCAGTGGGGAACGAGGATAAGTGACCGGAATCTAAGCATGGAGCAGCATAGTGCTAATGATGGCCGCTACTAGAAAATAGACAAATCTGGACAGTTGCATGCCCAGGGGCAGCAAGGACTAGGAAGTCAATCAGCTACTGTGTGGAAAATGAGTTCCATGCAAGGATGAAAGGCTTGAAAAGGGAAGTTTTCCTTAAAACCCTATCCTGCTAACTTTAACTACATTTCCTAAGTTTATGCTTGAAATGCATGAGGATATGTTTTGCATGCATAGGATATTGCATGTTGGTAAGAACATTGAAAATTTTATATATTATAATGTACCACTAATGATGATCATTGTTTTGATGTTGGCATTAGTGGAAAAACCAACGATGACATGGACCCGGATGAATATGTTGCTGATGCTGATGAATGAGACCAGCAACCCTATGGAGAAGGGATAAGGCAACAAGTCCATGACAAAAGTTGATGAGCAAATGCTGCAATCTCTTGCAAGGACCAACCAAATTGGTCATGTTAAGGGTGTAAGTATGACCCATGCAGGTAAGAGTTTGCTTATGACAAATTCCATGGATTGGTCTAGGTAAGAGACCTCATACCATGTGAATATGGGAATGTAGAAAGGTGTCATGCCTATACATGATTAATGATATTGATTATAGTAATGCATCCTATATGAGTTAGTCATGGTTGGGCCATGCACAGTATATTCAATGCAAGGTAGTGTTGAATGGACATGCATTAGAAAGATTTTATGAATCTTGTTGTTATGCATTGAATGTATGCCTATGAAGGGTGTGAATGACTGATTGCATAAGTGTAGGTGCGATGTTGTGGTGTATAGCATGAATGCATTGAGATGAATGCATGTGATATTATGGAGAACTAATGACTGGAATGATGAATTACTGATAATTCTGGAACTGTTTCGAAGGCTGCTATGAATGCAGGATAGTCATGAACAAGTGGCTGCCAGAAATGCTCTATTGAAGAGCAAGGTGGTATGAATAATATGCTTGTGAAGTAAGGAGTATCTAACCACTTCATTTAAATTGCATTAATGCTGTGACTATACCTTTCAATGTTAGTGTAATAATGATTGCACGAAGTAAATGAGTTTTGGTATATATTGATGTGACTAACGACTGGAGTATTTGAATTTTAGAAATTCTGAAAATGCTTCAGTGATGGTTGTAGCAATGAGATAGTATATGCATCCATACTTACCAAGTGTTTGGTTGATGGAAGCTCATGTTTCAGGTAGTTTCTTTCGAGAACGGCATTGAGAGGTAAGACCCTGACCAATGCTAGAATCTACCATGTGAAAGAGCTTGTTAAATTTGAATTGTGAATTTCAAATATTGCTGACAACTACTAGTCACTATTGGCTTGCATAAGCTTGTGTTTGGATGTTGAAGCTTGTGTTTCAGGTAGATTATTTTAAGAATGGCATTGAGAGGTAAGGTCCTGACCAATGCCTAAATCTACCATATGATATGCATAATAGGATGTAGGATTCGAATTGTGAATTTCGGATTTGAAAAAAATGCTGACCACTTATAGTCATCATTGGCTTGCACAAGATTGTGTTTGGTTGGTTGAAATTCATGTTTCAGGTAGATTCTTTCAAACATGACAGTGAGAGGTAAGTCCCTGACCACTGCCAAAATCTACCATTTATGAGAAGAAGTCTCATGGTTGTGAAAATTAGTTGGTACGAGTTGTTAAGTTCGAATTGTGAATTTCGGATTTAAGAGGTACTAACAGCTACTAATCATTGTTGGCTTGTGTGAGACTATGTCAGGAGGGACACATGGTAAGTGGGTATTCATGTTATGATAGTAAGCATAAAATTATAATGGGCATAGTAATGCTGCTTACAAGAAACCCACAATTGAGCAAGTCAATTTATGTAGTAGATAGAATCGCAAATTCTTATTGAATTTGATTGCTAATGACATTGCTTGGTTACAGAACGATCAATTTGGATTGTAGTATCAGGTAATGACTGACTATTTGGCTATTTGATGAATGTGTCAGGAGTACACACTGTAGGAAGATCATATGTGATGACCTGCAAGAGCCAAACTTCATGGGAAGGTTTTCCCTTATCTTGGAAATGGGGTTCGGGTGAAACTCCATTAGACATTTTGAAAATGTCTCATCTGCACTACATGTTTGGTAATAACATGAGTGAGATGGTTTGAATTGTGTCAGTGAGACATGTGTGGATATGAAACGTAAACAGGAAACAGGGATGGGGCCTTGGTTTGCTTAAACCTGGTGATTGGAAACCACACAGACAGAGCTAGAGGGCTGACTTTCTTCTCCACAACCCCGGGATAGCACTTGAAGGGAATGCAGGGCCTGAGGGACTGTGTAGAAGAGAAGGGACTGATTCCTTGTGCTGGGTGTGTGTGTGGGTGTTATAGAAGTCAGGCTAGTTCTGGTATAGGTGTTCCTAGCTCCGCAGCGAGCTCACCAGCTTAGCATTCAGTTTTTCCCAACTCCTTGACGGTGCCTAACAGATACAAAGGCATACTGCGACAGCAAATGGATAAGTGTTCTGTGACTCTTGATATGAATATGCATGTTTAATTATTAAATTCCATATGCAGAACATGTTTTGATTTATTTCCATGATGACCGATTGCTTGAGTATGAATAGGGCCTACATGGCACACACCGGAAGAGAGTGCACACTTTTCCGATGTCGAGTCATGAAAGGGTTTTCAATATTGATTACACTCTGGGAAGTGGACGCACTCCTGGTGTCTCAATATTTGATAGTGAATGATATGAAATGTGATTACAGTTTTAGAGCAATGATGCTAATGAGTTGGCTTGTATTGCTTGTGTTGCCTGTGTTGACAGGTAAAGGTGAAGGTAAATGGTTGATATAAGTGTATGTTGGTATAAGTGCATGTTGATATAAGTGTATGTGTCATTGTTGACATAAGTGTATGATGGGCTGTGATATGCCTAAGGATCCATAGTAGATCCTAGACCTGGAAATGGTCATGATAAGGTTCCAAGCCCAGTTGACATGGTTATGTACTGGCTGGACATTAATTATTCGATGTTGAGGAGAAGCCTGCATGCTGACCTAACATCTGAGTCCATAGGTGATCCCAAGGCTTGCAAAGCGAAGCAGGATCCTGTGGATGAACGAGGAAACGTACAATACAGATAAGTATTGGATTACTTTGCTTATGAGTATACATGTGTATATGATTTGGTTATGATGTTTTAAGCTCTTGTTCTAGAGATGAAGACTAATGAGAATAAACTAAACATGTGAATTTATTCAATGTTTGGATATAGGTATCACTGGAAGCGAGGACTATGAGAGCATCCTAGAGGTGCATGTGGACATGTGACTGTCCTGGAAAAGCTCGAAATGAGCGGTAATGAAAAAGGTGCTAGTAGGACGGGGGAGTCCTAGCAGCCGAGACAAACCATGTGGAGAGACTCCATGGTTTAGAGGTCTGGAATAGACCAAAGACACTAAGTGTCATGACCAAGAGAGATTGGTCCAGCATTCACGGTAAAGTGAAAGAGGCTGAGAGCATGAAAAGCCACTGCGATGGCGAGGGTTCCAGGATGGGACAGAACAAAGAGGGGAAAAACTCTTACTGCTCTCTCTTTCCTTTTTATTATTATATATATATATATATGTTTATGCATTGTGAAAACAAAGGATTGTTGAATGCATGTAGGATTGAGAATGAAATGTGTGTATTTGCTTAAGCAAATTTTTGAATGCTGGAATAGTTAATTCCCTACCCAGGAATGGACATGAATGAGCTCATGTGCCTGTTGGGGGAAGGCATGAAAAATATGAAAGTCCCCTTTATGAGGCTTGGACTGTCATGCCAATTGGGTAATTAACTAATTGATTTTGATATCTATATTATGCTTGGTCTGATAGATTTTCAATGGTGCCTTCCACAGGTGAGAAAAGTGAAACCAGGTGGTGCACGTTGAATATGGCAGTAGATCAAAAGTTATTGGACTTGGCTGGAAGTCTCCTTCAAGTGATTGCCAAGACCCAAGAGAATCTTGGGGAGATGCTCAGGATACAGAAAAGGCAGAGTGAAATGAACCACCAGATTTTGCAAGACTCTATTGGTTTGCAAAGGGAGGTGAAAATCCTTCTGGGAGCAATCGGCAAAGGAAAGGAAGGTGGATCAGCAATGATACATTCGTCCAAGCGAACCGATAAGAAACGGTCCAGGCATGAAGACTCAAGGGAAATTGAGCAGGTAAAGATGAAGCAGCCAGTGAGATGCTGGAGATGCGGAGGACATCATTTACGCCGGGACTGTCCAATGAGGGAACATAATGAGGACAATAGCCGCAAAGTTCCTAAACTTCGGGATCAGCTAGAAGCTGAGAACCAGCAGGAAAAGTCCATGGAAGCCGAGAGGCTTGGTCGTGAACGTTCAAAGTAGATGATTGAACGTGGTATAGATCTGCAATTTTGAAATTTTGATGTGCAACTGTATATGTATTGTATATATGTAATGGAACACCGAGGACGGTGTTATTCCAAGGGGGAGGGTAATGTCATGTCCCCGGTTTCGACCCCGTTTGCATGATGTATATATTGTAAATAATCATGGTGAGGAGTACAAGGCAAAAGCCCCACCATCGATTTGGCTGTGTATGTTTCGGCAATAGGGATAATTGCCGATGGTATGTTGTGCTATCCGGCACATTTTAATTTGGCATCATGTAAACCCACACATCAATTAAAATAAACCACAACCAGCTACGACAGTGCAATGTTGAATGAAAAGGGCATGGTTCCAAAGGATAAGGGGTGGGGGAATGTCAAACCTTGGTTATGGGGGAAAAACCCATGTTTTATTGCCTTGTTGTTTTGCCACCTTTGTTATTTGTCACCCTTTTTGTCTCAACCAACCTTGTCAACCTCTTTAATGCTCAGCTGGTGGTTGAGGAGTTATGGCTGAGGGCATTTATTGCTGAAGTGGTGGTGGTTGTGGGAGGCTGTCAGCCTTACCCAATTTCCCACTCCACCCACGTTGCCCATTCTTCTCCCTCACGCACTCTTCCCTGGTCAGTTTACACTCTATCACGATTTTGGTCTGTTGGCTTCTCATGCAGGGGGCTCTGGGCGTTTTTGGGTCTCACGCAGGTTTTCTTCCTCTCCCCACGAGTTTCTGAGTACCCACGAACTGCAAAATCGTGTCCTTCCTGTTGTGTGTGCATCCATGGGCAAAACAGAGCTGTTTTTCTTCACGCAGGGCCTCCATTGTCTGTTATTTTCCTTGCTGGGTCAGATTGTTTACCCACGCGTAGGTATTCTTCTGTTTGGGGCGCACATAGTGAGCTGAGAGCCGTGATTTTGCATCCACGACTGACTGTGAAGGGGCATTTACGTTTTTGGCTGTCTCACAGATTAATTGGGTCGTTTTCCCTGCTGTAGGTTATGCTCACTGGTAGATTTCGGGGCTGTAGTCTTCCCCATGTTGTGAATGTATTTGCTGTTACATTTGGGGGCCATTGTAAATTCGAGTGAGAGTCATTTTGGCCACGATAGGGCCAAGAATGACTCAAGAATTCGTTTTCCCTGTTTAAGCTGTGGTCATCCATTGTTTGGGGCTGTCCCTGGTTGTTTTGCCTTCTTCACAGAGCTGTGAAGGGTTGATATGGCTGCTGGTATGTAGTGGTTGTCCATTGGACTGTGTTGGCTTGGCTTGTTTGTTGACAGCCTGTGAAACCCCGCTATGATTGGGTTGTCGTTTATGTCCCCGTGGCTATGTATAAGCCTGCAATTGACCCTTATTTCGAAGGAATCATGCCCATCTCGGGGGTGGCAGCGTTGCTGAGAGATTGATGAGCAAGCTGGCCTATGGTTGGGTGGAACGTTGCAGCGACGTAGCTGGTTGCAGGTGAATTCTTCATTAACAGATAAGTTCTTCCAGTCTATCTCTGCAATTATAACAATTATATATGGAATTATGATGAACATGTGATTGCTGGAATGTGTGTTTTCTTCCGCTGTATGAATGAAAATAAATGCATCTGTGTATGCTTAATTCCATCATTGATTTCATTTGATTTCTGTTTATGTTCATTGGGCATTTTGCCCCGGCTGTGTTTGATGATGATGTGTTCGTCGCGTCCTCTTCGCTGGTCTGAGGGACGGGGACGTGACACACTACAACAAAACCTTGTGATTAGCATCTCTTTTAGCTTCCTTTTTAGTGTCCACTATCACTTTTGGTGTATTTTTCATCATTTTTTGGACAAAGTGGACGCTTTTCCACGAGATGGCACTTTTAATGGCGTTTTTTGCATCCCTTTTTAAAACTTGGCACTATTTCGGACGCTAATTAGCATCCCAATTAGTGTCCCAATTAGCCTCCCAATTAGAGTCCCAAATAGCGTCCCAATTAGCATCCCAGTTAGCGTCCCTCTTTAAACTTTGGTGCTATTTTGGACGTTAATTAGCATCCCAATTAACGTCTCAATTAGCATCCCAATTAACATCCCAATTAGAATCCCAATTAGCATCTCAATTAGAGTCCCATTTTAAAAGTTGGCGCTATTTCGGATGCTAATTAGCATCCCAATTATCGTCCCTTTTTAAAAGTTGGCGCTATTTTGGACACTAATTAGCATCTCAATTAACATCCCAATTAAAATCACAATTATCATCCCAATTAACGTCCCAATTAGAATCCCAATTAATGTCCTAATTAGCATCCACAAAAGCATCCCATATAATACCAAGAATAGCCTCCAAAAAAACGTCCTGAATAACATACACCATATATCAATCCAGGGTTAGCGATAGGAATTGCGCCATGAATTTCGGTAGGAAAAACATCCAACATAGTGCCAAGTATAGATCCAGGAATTGTGCCTAGAAAACATCCAACATAGCACCAGGTATAGCACCTGAAATAATGCTAGAAATTTCGAAAGGAACTATGCTAGGAATTGCACTAGGTTTAGAGCTAGTATGATCCAGATGGAGATCAGTGGCCACCCACCTATTCCAGTGGCTCAAAACATTTGTCCATTGTGGCAGTTTCCTAGTTATTTTTCTACGGTTTTTCAGCTCCCAAACTTCTAGGGTCGTTTTGAGGCCCTAAACGACATTTTTTGGATATTTTGGGCCAGATAGTTGCAATTGGAATTCATTTGATTGACCAAAAGTTGTAAATCTTAGATAGACCTTTCCAATGATCTATCGAACGCCCAAATCGGAGATCGTATCCAAAAGTTATGACCTCAGGAAGTTTATTGTTCAACTTACCACCTTGTGGCCGCAAACTTTATGACGGTTCATCTTCTAGTGTTATGTTTTGGAATTTTGGGGTTCTCACCCTCATTATTATTATAAATAGGCCCCTTTGGCATCATTTTGTATTAAGCTTGGCATGGATGATTGTAGCAGCCACATCTCTTCTCAAAGATAGCTAACACCATTCTAGCAATTGTAGAATAGTCTATTCTATTTCAGCAATTTAATAGAATATTTGTTTACTGTATCTCTGTTATATTTGCAAAATATCTGTTATTATGAATCTGTATCTGTTCTTTCATTTTGTTCACACATAAATTCGGATCAATGGTATCAGAGCAATCTGCTCTTTGATTGTTTCTCAATGCATGTCCCCGACAAGGTCTGAGTATAGAGTGTTCAGTCTCGAGCTAGTTTCACTTGATCATTCTCGCCATCCCAAATGACCTCCCATGGTGGAAGAAAAGAGAGACGAGGGAGCAAAAGATCCTATCAAGTCACTGCTCGATGAATCCCTCGAGCGACAGAGGAATGAGATGATGGATAGTTTCGCCCAAATCCTTCTGCGAATGCCAGCAATGGCAAGTGCATCTTCAACGAGCAGTTGGTTCAAGGATGCAACTCCCTTTAAGGTACAAGTTAACTTTGATATTCCTTTATTTGAATTCAATATCGATGCAGATGCCCTGGATAATTGGTTGAATGTTCTAGAATGGTATTTCTCCATATACAACTTTTGCGATGGGGAAAATATCACCTTTGCGCTCCTTAAGGAAGTCGCCCATGTCCAAAATTGGTGGGGTACTTATTGTGAGCAAAACTCATCAGATGAGTCTGGAATGTTTGAAACAAATACCACTTGGGCCTCTTTCATAGATGTCATTAGGGAACAATATTACCTTGTGGGAAACTATGATGACCAGTACACAAAATGGACCATTCTGTGTCAAGAAAGGGACCGGACGGTGTTAGAGTACACCAACAAATTTCATACCTTGCGTACAAAGCTAAGTATCAAGGACTCCGAGCGACACCTGATTCTAAAGTATCGCAGTGGTCTACATCGATACATCCAAACTCAGATGGACTTCCTCGACATCTCTTCACTTGGATCCGCCTATCCGTATGCTGTCAAAATCAAGGAGAAATTTCGACGAAAGAACAAGTGAGACTCTGGACCTACGAATCCATAGCAGAAGCAAGGCAAGGGAAACCTTAGCCCACAGAACACAACAAAATAAAATGACAACTAGTCCCCGCCACAAATAAAGAATGGGGATGGAAAGACAAAGAAGGACACCAGTAAGTGGTGCAAATTTCATAAAATCCCTTGGCACAACACTGATGAATGTCACTCAAAGCAGTCATTAGTAGCCAAGATCAAATATTCAGAATTAGATCCTAATTTGGATTTGGAACCCAATGCCACAGCCGCATACAATGGGAGGCAGATCATTGATTCAAGCTCCACATCCACTCTTGCTACTGCACAGATTCCACTAGAGGATCCTGAAGAGTCACAGGAAGAGGAGCACCTCTTCCACTCGCAGATGTGGGTGAAGGGAATCCCACTACATTTCGTTGTTGACAATGGCATCCAAAAGAACCTAATCTCAGCAGAAGTCGTCAAGAGATTGGAGCTTTCAACAACACCACACCTACAACCCCACGGCATCACTTGGCTAAGCCAAGGACGAGGTATTCGCATTATTCAACAATGCCTCCTACCATATGGTGTCTCTACTCATCAGACACAAAAAGAAGATAGAGTTATCATTTCCTCATCTATTCGAGTACCTCTACAATGCAAGGCCACGCATTCAAGGTGCTCCTCCAAAAAAAAATCATCCACATAAGAATTACAACACTCTCGGGATGCCAAAGAAAACAAAGCTCTTCACTTCAGCAAATGTCGCACCGGGAGATCAAATCAACACACAGTTCAAGATATGATATGGGATTCGACGCAATGGAGACCATTTCTTCCTAAGGAGGGAGGATTGATCCAGATGGAGATCGGTGGCCACCCACCTATTCCACTGGCTCAAAACAGTTGTCCATTGTGGTAGTTTCCTAGTTATTTTTCTACGGTTTTTCGGGTCCCAAACTTTCGGGGCCATTTTGAGGCCCTGAACAACATTTTTTGGAGATTCAGGTCCAAATTGTTGCGATCAAAATTCATTTTATTGACCAAAATTTGTAAATCTTAGATAGACCTTTCCAATGACCTATCAAACGCCCAAATTAGAGATTGTATGCAAAAGTTATGACCTCGGTAAGTTGACTGTTCAACTTACCACCTTGGGGCCGCAAAATTTATGACGGTTCATCTTCTAGTGTTGCGTTTTGGAATTTTGGGGTTCTCACCCTCATTATTATCATAAATGGGCCCCTTTGGCCTCATTTTGTATTAATATCATCACGAATTAGTGTAGCAGCCACATCTCTTCTCAGAGATAGCTACCACCATTCTAGCAATTGTATTACAGTCTGTTCTATTTCCGCAATTTAATAGAATATTTGTTTATTGTATCTCTATTATCTTTGCAAAATGTCTGTTATTATGACTCTGTATCTGTTCTTTCATTTTGGTCACACATAAATTTGGATCAGTGGTACCAGAACAATCTACTCTTTGATTGTTTCTTGGTGCATGTCCCCGACAAGGTTCGAGTATAGAGAGTTTGGTCTCGAGCTGGTTTCACTTGATTGTTCTTGCCATCCCAAACGACTTCCCATGGCGGAAGAAAAGAGAGACGATGGAGTAGGAGATACTATCAAGTCACTACTCCATGAAGCCCTCGAGCAACAGAGGAATGAGATGATGGATAGTTTCCCCCAAATCCTTCTACGAATGCTAGCAACGGCAAGTGCATCTTCAGCAAGCAGTCAGTTCAGGATGCAGCTCCCTTTAAGGTACAAGTTAACTTTGATATTCCTTTATTTGAAGGCAATATCGATGCAGATGCCCTAGCTAATTGGTTGAATGTTCTAGAAGGGTATTTCTCTATCCACAAATTTTTTGATAGGGAAAAGATCACCTTTGCGCTCCTTAAGGAAGTCCCCCATGTCCAAAATTGGTGCGGTACTTATTATGAGAAAAACTCATTAGATGAGTCTGGAGTGTTTGAAACATATACCACTTGGGCCTCTTTCATAGATGCCATCAGGGAACAGTATTACCCTGTGGGAAATTATGATGACCAGTACACAAAATGGACCATTCTGCGTCAAGAAAGGGACTAGACGGTGTCGAAGTACGCAAACAAATTCCATACCTTACGTACAAAGCTGAGTATCAAGGACTCTGAGCAACACCTAATTCTGAAGTATCGCAGTGGTCTACATTGGAACATTCGAACTAAGATGCACTTCCTCAATATCTCTTCACTTGTATCTGTCTATCGGTATGTTGTCAAAATCGAGGAGAAATTTTGATAGAAGAACAAGCGACACTCTGGACCTACAAATCCACCGCAAAAGCAAGGCAAGGGAAACCCTGGCCCGTAGAACACAGTAAAAGAAAACGACAACCAGTACCACCACAAGCAAAGAAGGGGGATGGAAAGACAAAGAAGGACATCGGTAAGTGGTGTGAATTTTATAAAAGCCCTTGGCACAACACTAATGAATGTCGCTCAAAGCAGTCATTAGTAGCCGAGATCAAATCTTCAGAATCAGATCCTGATTCTAATTCCAAACCCAATTCCATAGCCACATACAATGGGAGGTAGATCATTGATGCAAACCCCACTACCACTGTTGCTACCGAGTGATTCCATGAAGATGGGTAACACTTTTTGGCCAAATTTGGCGATGAAAACCTGATTTTTTACTCATGTGCTAGATAGAAGCCCTCAAAACGCATATATGCCATGTGAATTTTGACTTGCAGTAAGAAAACAAATTGTAGAATATTATGTTGGCTTCATAGTGATATTTTTAAAAAAATATTCCGATGTCATTTAATGTCTGAATTTTTGCATTTAATGAACTGTGTGACCTTAAAAATTTGATGAAGCTAATAAGTGGCTCGTGTCCACGTAGAGTAATTTAATCTTGCATTAATAATTCTAAAAAAATAAATATATGAGCATGATCTACATAAAATGCAGTGTGATGTGCATATTTTTTTGTTAATTTTTGCGCATTATACAATTATTTATTATTTTTCGAAAGTGACCACATTCGATTTCAGCATCGTTTTAAACACATATTTGTCCACGTAAAGGAATTTTTTCTATTTTTTCAAAAATTGAAAAACCAAAGATACCCTTTTGAAGACGACACGTCGATATGTGATGTGTGCATTTTTAAGAATTTTTTGGCTTTGTA
>LPNX010459891.1:264059-326756 GCA_001517045.1 Pseudotsuga menziesii | reverse complement strand
GGGTTTACACCTCTGCAAGGCACAGTAAATTTTCCATTTGTTTGAATGAGGGCTAAGTCTGTTTTTTTAAGCCCTTGACCGAGGTATGAACCTCGACCGAGCTATGAACCTCGACCAAGGTATCTAAATACCTCGGTCGAGGTATTTAAATACCTCGACCGAGGGTTTGTAAAGCCCGCAATACCTCGGTCGAGATATTTAAATACCTCGACCGAGGTATTTAAATACCTCGGTCGAGGGCTTGATAAAACCTCGGTCGAGATATTAAGACCTCGGTCGAGGGCTTAACAAGCCCTCGACCGAGGTGCGTTTTTTTGTTTTGCCGAAATGTGCTTGCCAAAAAGTGTTACCCAGGTCCTTGGATTCACCCTACCGCATAGATTCAACTAGAGGATCCTGAAGAGTCAAAGGCAGAGGAGCGCCTCTTCCACTCGCAGATGTGGGTGAAGGGAATCCCACTACATTTCATTGTTGACAATGGCATCCAAAAGAACATAATCTCAGCATAAGTCGTCAAGAGAATGGAGCTTTCGACAACACCACACCCGCAACCCTACAACATCACTTAGTTAATCCAAGGATGAGGTATCCATATTACTCAACAATGCCTCCTACCATATGGCATCAAGCCTTTCAAACACGAGGTACTGTGTGATGTGGCCCCACTTGAAGTCTGTGATTTTCTTTTAGGACAACCATATATGTGGAAGCGTCATGCTATATATGAGTCACAGCCTCATAGCATCATTGTTACTTTGGGAGGAATACTCTATCGAATACCAGATATCATTTCACCTAACAAAGTCTCGCAAGGTAGGAAGATAAGCTCCCACATCAGAAAATCATTCCTCTTAACAATTGCATCTGAAGGAGAACATAAGATCATAGAGACCTCCACACCCTCTACACAGGGTGTCTCTTCTCATCATACACAAGAAAAAGATAGAGTTATCGTTTCCTCATCTATCCGAATACCTATACAATGAAAGGCCATGCATTCAAGGTGCTCCTCCAAAAACAAATCATCAACACAAGAATTACAACACTCTCAGGACACCAAAGAAAGGCAACCTCTTCACTTCAGCAAATGTCACACTAGGTGATCAAATCAACACATAGTTCAAGATATGACACGAGATTCGACGCAATGGAGACCATTGCTTCCTAAGAAAGGAGGATTGATCTTGATGGAGATCGATGGCCGCCCACCTATTCCACTGGCTCAAAACAATTGTCCATTGTAGCAATTTCCTAGTTATTTTTCTACGGTTTTTCAGGTCCCAAACATCCGGGGCCGTTTTGAGGCCCTAAACAACATTTTTTGGAGATTCAAGGCCAAATAGTTTCCATTGACATTTATATGGTTGACCAAAATTTGTAAATCTTAGATAGGCCTTTCCAACAAGCTATCAAACACCCAAATCAGAGATCGTATGCAAAAGTTATGACCTCGGTAAGTTGACTCTTCAACTTACCACCTTGGGGCCGTAAACTTTATGACGGTTCATCTTCTAGTGTTACGTTTTGTACTTTTGGGGTTCTCACCCTCATTATTATCATAAATATGCCCCTTTGTCCTCATTTTGTATTAATCTTGGCATGGATGAGTGTAGCAGCCACATCTCTTCTCAGAGATAGCTACCACCATTCTAGCAATTGTATTACAGTCTGTTCTATTTCCGCAATTAATAGAATATTTGTTTACTGTATCTCCATTATCTTTTCAAAATGTCTATTATTATGACTCTATATCTATTCTTTCATTTTGTTCACACATAAATTCGGATCAGTTGTATCAGACCAATCCCCTCTTTGATTTTTTCTCGGTGCATGTCCCCGACGAGGTCCGAGTATAGAGAGTTTGGTCTCAAGCTAGTTTCACTTGATCATTCTCGCCGTCCCAAATGACCTCCGATGGCGGAAGAAAAGAGAGGTGATGGAGCAAGATATCCTATCAAGTCGCTACTCGATGAAGCCCTCGAGCGAAAGAGGAATAAGATGATGGATAATTTCTCCCAAATCCTTCTGTGAATGCCGGCAATGGCAAGTGCATCTTCAACGAGCAGTCAGTTCAGGGATGCAGCTCCCTTAAAACTACAAGTTAACTTTTATATTCCTTTATTTGAAGGAAATATTGATGTAGATGCCCTAGATAATTGGTTGAATGTTCTAGAAGGGTATTTCTATATCCACAATTTTTTTGACAGGGAAAAGATCACCTTTGCGCTCCTTAAGGCAGTCCCCCATGTCTAAAATTGGTGGGGTACTTATTGTGAGAAAAACTCATCAGACGAGTGTGAAATGTTTGAAACAAATACCACTTGGGCCTCTTTCATAGATGCCATCAGGGAGCAGTATTACCCTGTGGGAAACTATGATGACTAGTACACAAAATGGACCATTCTATGTGAAGAAAGGGACCAAACGGTGTCGAAGTACACCAACAAATTTCATACCCTGCGTACAAAGTTGAGTTTCAAGGACTCTGAGCAATACCTGATTCTGAAGTATCACAGTGGTATGCATCAGTACATCCGAACTGAGATGGACTTCCTCGACATCTCTTCACTTGGATCCGCCTATCGGTATGCTGTCAAAATCAAGGAGAAATTTCGACAGAAGAACAAGAAAGACTCTGGTCCTGCAAATCAACCATAGAAGCAAGGCAAGGGAAACCCTGGACCGCAGAACACAGCAAAAGAAAATGAAAACCAATCCCTGCCACAAGCAAAGAAGGGGGATGGAAAGATAAAGGACACCGGTAAGTGGTGCGAATTTCATAAAATCCCTTAGCACAACACTGATTAATGTCTCTCAAACCAGTTATTAGTAGCCGAGATAAAATATTAAGAATCATATCCTGATTCTGATTATGAACTCAATGCCACAGCTGCATACAATGGGAGGTAAATCATTGATGCAGACCCTACTGCCACTGTTGCTACTGCACAGATTCAACTAGAGTATCTTGATAAGTCAGAGGCAGAGGAGTGGCTCTTCCACTCGCAGATGTGGGTGAAGGGAATCCCACTACATTTCATTGTTGACAATGGCAGCCAAAAGAACCTGATCTTAGCAGAAGTTGTCAAGATATTGGAGCTTCCGACAACACCACACCCGCAACCCTACAACATCGTTTGACTAAGCCAAGGGCAAGGTATCCGCATTACTCAACAATGCCTCCTACCATATGGCATCAAGCCTTTCAAAGACGAGGTACTGTGTGATGTGGCCCCACTTGAATTCTATGATGTTCTTTTAGGACAACCATATATGTGGAAGCGTCATGGTGTATATGAGTCACAGCCTCGCAGCGTCATTGTTACTTTGTGAGGAAAACTCTATCGAATACCAGAGACCATTGCACCTAACAAACTCTTGTAAGGTAGGAAGATAAGCTCCCACATCAAAAAAGTTTTCCTCTTAACAATTGCGTCTGAAGGAGAACATAAGATCACAGAGACCTCCACACCCTCTGCACGGGGTGGCTCTGCTCATTAGAAACAAGAACAAGATAGAGTTATCATTTCCTCATCTATCTGAGTACCTCTACAATGCAATGCCACGCATTTAAGGCACTCCTCCAAAAACAAATCATCCACACAAGAATTACAACACTCTCGAGATGCCAAAGAAAAGAAACCTCTTCACTTCAACAAATGTCACACCAGGAGATCAAATCAACACACAGTTTGAGATATGATATGGGATTCGATGCAATGCAGACCATTGCTTCCTAAGGAGGGAGCATTGATCCAGATGGATATCGGTGGCCACCCACCTATTCCACTCTCTCAAAACAATTGTCCATTGTGGCAGTTTCCTATTTATTTTTCTACGGTTTTTCGGGTCCCAAACTTTCGGGGCCATTTTGAGGCCCTAAACGACGTTTTTTGGAGATTTATGGACAAATGGTTGCTATCATAATGCATTTGGCCAACCAAAAGTTATAAATCTTAGATATACCTTTCCAACGAGCTATTGAATGCCCAAATCGGAGATCATATGCAAAAGTTATGACCTCGGGAAGTTGACTGTTCAACTTACCACCTTGGGGCCGCAAACTTTATGATGGTTCATCTTCTAGTGTTACGTTTTGGAATTTTGGGGTTCTCACCCTCATTATTATCATAAATAGGCCCCTTTGGCCTCATTTTGTATTAATCTTGAAACGGATGAGTGTAGCAGCCACATCTCTTCTCAGAGATAGCTACCACCATTCTAGCAATTGTATTACAGTCTGTACTATTTCCGCAATTTAATAGAATATTTGTTTACTGTATCTTTGTTATATTTGCAAAATGTATGTTATTATGACTCTGTATCTATTCTTTCATTTCATTCACACATAAATTAGGATCAGTGGTATCAGAGCAATCTGCCCTTTGATTGTTTCTCAGTGGATGTCCCTGACAAGGTCCGAGTATAGAGAGTTTGGTATCGAGCTAGTTTCACTTGATCATTCTTGTCATCCTAAATGACCTCCCATGGCAAAAGAAATAAGAAATGATAGAGCAGGAGATCCTATCAAGTCGCTACTCGATGAAGCCCTTGAGTGACAAAGGAACGAGATGATGGATAGTTTCACCCAAATCCTTCTACGAATGCTGGCAATGGCAAGTGCATCTTCAATGAGCAGTCAGTTCAAGGATGCAGCTCCCTTTAAGGTACAAGTTAACTTTGATATTCCTTTATTTGAAGGCAATATCGATGCATATGCCCTGGATAATTGGTTGAATGTTCTAGAAGGAAATTTCTCTATCCACAATTTTTCTGACAAGGAAAATATCACCTTTGCGCTCCTTAAGGCAATCCCCCATGTCCAAAATTGGTGGTGTGCTTATTGTGAGAAAAACTCATCAGACGAGTCTGGAATGTTTGAAACAAATACCACTTGGGCCTCTTTCATAGATGCCATCAGAGAACAGTATTACCCTGTGGGAAACTATGATGACCAGTACACAAAATGGACTATTTTGTGTTAAGAAAGGGACCAGACGGTGTCGGAGTACACCAAGAAATTTCACACCTTGCTTACAAAGTTGACTATCAAGGACTTCGAGCGACACCTAATTCTAAAGTATCACAGTGGTCTGCATCGGTACATCCGAACTGAGATCAACTTCCTCAACATCTCTTCACTTGGATCTGCCTATTGGTATGCTATCAAAATCGAGGAGAAATTTTGACAGAAGAACAAGCGATACTCTGGACCTACAAATCCACCACAAAATCAAGGCAAGGGAAACACTGGCCCACGGAACACAACAAAAGAAAACAACAACCAGTCTTTGCCACAAGCAAAGAAGGGGGATGGAAAGACAAATAAGGACACCGATAAGTGGCGCGAATTTCATAAAATCCCTTGGCACAACACTGATGAATGTCGTTGAAAGCAGTCATTAGTAGCTGAGATCAAATGTTCAGAATCAGATCCTAATTCTGATTTTGAACCCAATTCCACAGCCGCATACAATCGGAGGAAGATCATTGATGCAGACCCCACTGCCACTATTGCTACCGCACAGTTTCAACTAGAGTATCCTGAAGAGTCAAAGGCAGAGGAGTGCCTCTTCCACTCGCAGATGTGGCTGAAGGGAATCCCACTACATTTCGTTGTTGACAATGGCAGCCAAAAGAACCTGATCTCGGCAAGAAGTCGTCAAGAGATTGGAGCTTTTGACAACATCACATCCGCAACCCTACAACATCGGTTGGCTAAGCCAAGGACAAGGTATCCGCATTACTCAACAATTCCTCCTACCATATGGCATCAATCCTTTCAAAGACGAGGTACTGTGTGATGTGGCCCCACTTGAAATCTTTGATGGTCTTTTAGGACAACCATATATGTGTAAGCGTCATGCTATATACGAGTCATGGGAGGAAAACACTATCGAATACCCGAGACCGTTGCACCTAATAAAGTCTTACAAGGTAGGAAGATAAGCTCCCACATCAGAAAATTATTCCTCATAACAATTGCGTCTAAAGGAGAACATAAGATCACAGAGACCTCCACACCCTCTGCACAAGGTGTCTCTTCTCATTAGACACAAGAAGAAGATAGAGTTATTGTTTCCTCATCTATCCGAGTACCTCTACAATGCAAGGCCATGCATTCAAGGTGCTCCTCCAAAAACAAATCATCCATACAAGAATTACACCACTCTCGGGATGCCAAAGAAAAGCAACCTCTTCACATCAGCAAATGTCGCACCAAGAGATCAAATCAACACACATTTTGAGATATGATATGGGATTCGATGGAATGGAGACCATTGCTTCCGAAGAAGGGAGGTTTGATCCAGATGGAGATCGGTGGCCACCCACCTATTCCACTAGCTCAAAACAATTGTCTATTGTGGCAGTTTCCTAGTTATTTTTGTACGATTTTTTGGGTCCCAAACTTTTGGGGCCGTTTTGAGGCCCTAAACAATGTTTTTTGGTGATTCGGGGCCAATTGATAGCCATAGGCATTCATTTGGCCAACCAAAAGTTGTAAATATTAGATAGACCTTTCCAACGAGCTATCGAACGCCCAAATTAGAGATCATATGCAAAAGTTATGACCTCGAAAAGTTGACTGTTCAACTTACCACCTTGGGGCCGCAAACTTTTTGACAGTTCATCTTCTATTGTTATGTTTTGGACTTTTGGGGTTCTCAGCCTCATTATTATCATAAATAGGCCCCTTTGGCCTCATTTTGTATTAATCTTGGCATGGATGAGTGTAGCAGCCGCATCTCTTCTCAGAGATAGCTACCACCATTCTAGCAATTGTATTACAGCCTGTTCTATTTCTGCAATTTAATAGAATTTTTGTTTATTGTATATCTGTTATCTTTGCAAAATGTCTATTATTATGAATCTGTATCTGTTCTTTCATTTCGTTCACACATAAATCCGAATCATAGTAGTTATGTTCGAGAAACGTCTGGCATAAAGTCAGATACATCAATGTCAATGATCATGATCGATGTGATAGTAATTTTGGATCTTCATTTATCATAGTGGCACCTAATGATCGTAATCATGGCACTTTTGGATCATGATTAATCCTAATGAGGGGTAAATTACCTTAATGTCACCTAAATTGCTCTTATAAAATTTTAGTGTCCCCAACAACATTTGATAGACCCTAATGGCATATGATTCTCCCTAACAACATGTCAATGATGCATTACAATAATTATGATGGAGCATATGGATATGATTTGATAAGTATAAGAGTATATCATCCATGCTTGTGAGGTACTACAGCTCCTTGCTCATTATTATCGCAATTATATTGATGATGACTATGACGATGACAATGGTGTTGATTTATTATATGATGATGATGACGATGTGGATGTCAATGATGATTATGCATATGGTATCACTTTTGCATCCTAATTGTTTCTAATGGCACCTAAATGTCTGTAATGACATCTAAACAACCCTATTATCATAGTAATGGCTGTAATGACATATAAATGACCTTAACAATTACATGACATGAATCCTAATGTCGATGAGTGATTAAGAACACTAATGACATATGTGTGACCATAATGGAAATGATGATGATGATTTTATTGATGATGTACTTGATGTTGACGATGATGATGATAATTAGGATGATGATCAAGATGATGTTGATCTACCATATGGAATTGATGATGATGATGACAATTTCAATGTCCATGATGATGATGCATGTCATAATACTTATGTATACCCACTACTACATATGGGTCAAAAGTCCCACGAAAATTTTCCATGAAACAAGTAAAATCATTGCTTTCGTCGCTTTATAGTTTTAAGTTGTTGAAAAAATTCAAAATTATCCTGATGATCGTCACTATTGTGATGAATTAGTGTGTTTTGTCGCTCTTGCGATGAAATCCCATATTGTCAAAAGGAAAACGTCACTATTACGACGAAATTGTGTATTCTAAAAGTTTCCCTTCATTAGTAGCTTTTATGTCATCATAATTGAAAGTGTTTTCTTTATATTATATTGATGAAACAAGTCTTTGTCTCTATTCATCATCATATTTGCACTCTATGCTCACACCATCAATATGCATGTAATAGAATAAATAAGTGTAACAAAAAATGTAGTATATTAGATAACAATTACATTCTAAATTTCTCTAAAAAATGTATGGCATATCATACCATGTCTATTATGTTTACATCTATTACAACTAAAATTGCTATAATTTTATCCCCGCTACATTCAATACAAGTAGCCCATATTTAGGTCTATTTCTATTTTTGTTATAATCTTTAGAAATCATGTTAGGTTTTTAATTAAGATTTTCCCCAACATAAAACACATTACAATAAGTAATAATTAGAATTATAAATGCAACTCTTTGTAAAATAAATACATATTTTTCAATACTTTATGAAATCTTAAAATATGTAATTACAACTCATCAATGTCTTATCACCGGTATTGTCTTCATTAATTGGGATATGCTTCCTTTTATTCTCTCATATTACTCTCTTTCCCTATGTCTAGTTTCATCATCTTAGAAATCTCCACTAGAATATGTATAACCTGTAGATATATTACAACAAGATTCTACTAAGTTAAGTGCAAAAATTCGTGTAATAAAATATATACATGACTTGACATGAACATTTTGAAAATATACATGCATAAAACCAACATAGGAAGAGACACAAAGAATAACCTCTAAATTAAATATATATGCATAGGATAACGCTCCAACTCTCTAAAATACTCGCTAATATGTAGAATATGTATTCTTTTATACATGGATTCCTAACTTGTATTATATAGGGGAATCTTGTTTAACATTAACCTTTATTTCCACTAAATCTACACTACAACATATCTCTATTCATAAATTTCATTTACTTTTAGTGAGTGTTTTTAATCCTAAGGGATTTTTGAATATGCATTCAATTTATATAAAGGAATTAAAACAAATCAAATATCTTGTACAATGATCATAGTCTTTGATATCATGGGTAAATATGGATTTGTTAGTTTTGAAATTCAACATTTCTAAAGCGTGGAAATGTGATTTTCCCTTACCTTCTCATAGTAAGGAGTATAGCCTCGAATATATTTCAGTATTTTAACCTTTAATTTTCAAAACATTTTGAACTAGCTCTTTTCATGTCATATGGTGAGTTTGTTGAATTCAACATCTCTACCTAGAAACTATTTCCTATTTATATATGTAGTTGCAAAGAAATCCATGTAAGATAAATAATGGATAAATTAGGGCTACAAGAAAATTTGATCCTATCATGTAAATTTGGACCTAGGGAGTTTAGAAAAATAGATCACTGTTGGGATGAGCACTTTGCATAGTACATCCCTTTATCACCATGTCACTTATATTTATATTCTACATCCCTTTGTCGATTCGTTTCAATCTCATTGAGGATAAAACTAAAGGGTGAAAAGGAACCAAGGAAATACTCATGCATGCATCTCTCTAAGGATTAGTTACAGTTTGTTTTTTCCACATATTCCTTAAGTGTATATAAAAGGGTCATGGTTCTACCATCATTTAAAATTGTCAATGCGGATTTGAATGGTCATTAGGAATTATCATAATGATAACACACAAACATTGTTGTGAATTGGCATAGGTTAACCTGAATTGTACTTGTTACACTTATAGTATAGTTTAATAATGTCTCCTCGTCTCAATGTCAACCTGTGAATTAAGTCCCATTTTGATTCCTTTTTTTCATCCATACCCCCTTTTAATGTATTTTTCTTCATTTCCTTGGCCGAGTCAACAAAATTTCTTAGGTCGACACAATGTCTAACTTTCACTTCACACGACCAACTCATTTAGTGTGCAAAAGTGTAGTTCCTAGGTATTTTAATTGTTAATTTGAGCATGCTTCAAGTTAATATTTAGTAGCATGCCATATCGAGGAATCTAAGGTTTCTTGGAAATGGAAAATTGTTATCTACAAAAATGAGTGCGATCAATATAAATGGAAAACATGGTCTAACCATGCTATGTGCATCAGTGCTCTTAGCCTAATTCATGCCACGATCACACTTGTAAAGTGAAAAAAGAAAAAAAATAAAGTTGTTGGAACTAAGCAAAATAAAAGTAAGCTTAAGAACAACAACAAACTAAACTCGATGAGAAAGGACATCTATAAAAGCAAACAACTAAAAAGAACATGAAGGAAAACACTATTTTATTAAAGAAAAATTACTAGCCTATATCCTTCTTAAATGCATTATACACAACATCCACTACTACAATACAAGGTTATAGCATCACATTTAGTAGTGTTGCAGTCTAGTTTTTTGCAATAAATAAATAAATTTGTATGACACAAAGTGTGAAGCACGTCGAGACATCGTATTTTGGGTTAGATTTTTGTTACTCATTTCTATGAACACTCTTTGAAGTGCCATTTAATTACAATAGAAGGAAGTATTTGCATCAATTTGTTGTATTAGTTTGATCTTGGTTGCATCAATATTTTTTGGAAAACAACTTTTCAAAGTCATCTTTGTGTCTTTTTTGTGTTACAAACACGTTTTTTGCATTATTTTAGAGTTAGTATGCATTGTATTAGCATCGTCAGCAATACCATTAGTGTCATGTTGGCAATGTAGTTTAATTTATTATCATTTTATTAGCATCAAAGTACACATTTTTCATCATGTTTACATCTTCCAAGTGGTAGATGATCATCATTTTTACATCATGTTTACATCATTTTTACTCAAAAAAAATCATTAGGAAAACCTATTTAAAATTTATTTGACTATAGTGGTAGATGATTCTCTAGTAGACATCATGGAATTTATGGGTCTATAGGGATATAGGAAGAGAAATGGAAGAAGGGAGATGAGAGATAAGAGAAAGGGAATATGGGAAGAGTAGGAGGGATATGGAGAGATGGAGATGAAGGAGAATCTGAGAGAGAGAATGAGAGGGAAAGAAAGAGAGGAAGAGAGGAGAGGGAAAGAAAGAGAGGAAGGATGAATAAAAAGACAAGTGAAGACCGTGTCAATGTCAGTGGTGCCCCATCAACGCAAGGACAATGTCAGTGGTGCCCCATTCTGCCATTACACTTTCTCCTAATGTCATTCACAATAACTATCCCATTCATACCTTCACTAACTTAGATCTCATCTCCCATCAGTTTCAGTGTTTGGATAGCCCTTGTTTAGCTATTTACCCTTTCCCCAAGGTAGACATTCTCTACCACTTATTGATGAGAACTTGGAATATGTTTTCTTTTATTCTTACATCACTTAAGAAACATAAAATTTGGGATAGTGATTCATTTTCCTTTAGGGTGATTTTGTTACATTATTTATTTACTTTATTGGAGCACATGATACCCACTTTTAATTTAATTTTAACTTAGTACTTAGTTAAATTAACATAATATATTATTCATATTTCACTAATCTTCTAGAGTTATTACTTGGGTGATAGATTTTACAATACCTAGTCAAGGTTGTGCCCCCCATATCTCTTTGGAATTCTCATATTCTTAGGGTCCTTCATCCTTTTCTTGATACCCACTAACATGTCATTTCTCCTTCTTTACATGTGAGAATCAAACAAAACAAACCTTGATCACCTTTTTTATCCTTCAACTTCATATGATTCAATCCCTTTGGAGTTAAGTTCACCCTCATCCATACGTAGAGTACATATCTCTCAAGTAGCTCCATCTAACAATATGTTCTGAACCAATGCGAATCCCAATTCCAATCCTAGTCCTAACCCAAATACCAATGCCAATATGAATGCAAATTCCAATGTGACTAGCACATTAATGCTTCCATTCATGACCATTTTAAGTATTTCTTATTCGAAAAGGCTTATAATTATCCCTCAACATGATCCCACATGCCCTCCCATTTCCACTAAACATTCTTTAGATATCGTAAAATTTAAAGGATCAATTGGCAAAGGTCTATATAACCACATCATACCTATGAGTTTCTCCAATAATATTGTTGGTGATTAATACTATTACACTTAAATGCACTCTCATTATAATTTTAGTGAAGTGGTACATTGAACAACTCATATCCTCAAATCTCATTTTTATGTCCTTAGCAACAACTCTTTTAACTTATTTTTCCCCTGTTACCAATTAGAGATGAAAAGCAAATGTAGATCCTTTTATTAATTCATCATAATAGGACCACCCATATCATATACCATATTGATGAATGGAAAAAATGATATTATGCAATATTAGGATAGATGGTCTGATATTTCAACATTGGATTTTGAAATCCTTCCTTCCCATCATAGCTAAGGATGTTGCTTTGACAATTCCATAGACTGGGGAAAAAGTTATCATGAAGGATTAACGATATGAACTTATGAATGCACAATCAATATATTGATTTTATACCCTTACCAATTCTTTTCGATCAAACTTTATCCATTGAGCCCACTTAGGGTCATCTCATGTAGCAATTGGGGTGGTCAATTTAATCACATATGCTTCTAAATTGTATAATAAAATGCCTGCCTCTAGTGGAATAATATGTATGAAAACCACTATGATGGAGATGTCTTTCCTAAATTCAATGGGGGAAACCATAATATCATAAATAAATATCCACATGATAATTCAAATAAACCTCCTAAACAAGGTAAAAACAATCATTTACAAGCAAATCATTGATTTTCTATTAATGATGTCTATGAACAATATATCATAATTGTTTAGATTTATCTTGAGCTTGTCAAATATCAAAGAATGAACAATAAAGCTGTCTTGATTCAACTAATGCCTATGTAGGTCAATTTAGAACTTATCCTACTCCTCCCCCTACATAATTGATCTTGTTCTAGAATCCTTTCCCTCCACAAGAATTACTCTCAACTTAATCAATAACCCCTAAACCTCACCAACCATTTATGTATACCCGGGAAACCTTTGTTCTCAAAACATATATATATATATGACAATGAAAAAATAAAATAAAAACAAAACAAAACAAAAATAAATAAAATATAAAAAAAATAAAAATAAAACAAAGAACAAACACATTAGCCGCATATAAACCCCGCTGAATAGATTACAGCAACTATCTACATCCTTGCCATCCAAACACCGCGACAGGTGTTGTCAGAGGTCTCTATGGTGTTACATACAAGTCTCCCCCATATACGTGCTATAGAGTAGGGCCATCCTCATAGGATTACTTAGGGGCCTAGATAACGGCTATGCTTTGATGCATCAACAAAAGCAACAGGACAATGCCCAAGACCATTAACCAAGCGAAGTTTGTGGCCCACCCTTTCTGAATTGAATCCATTTTACGATTTGTGTCTCTTCTTCACTGTGATCAGAGCTTTGTTGATTACTTGTTGCTAGAGGTCATGAGAGTTGTTGTCGGAGGTCACACAGAAGAGGAGGGTTTGCACAGACAAAGGAGGGTTTGCAGTGATCCAAGGGTTTGCAGAGGCAGAGGATGGTTTGCAGAGGTCGACAGAATGCCCCCAAATCCCCAAATCAATGAGTACCCTAGAATGACTGAGCATGCTCTAGTTTTATTGATATTAAAGCCTCCATCTTGTTTATTTCCAAAAAAAACAAGATAAGAACCCACAAATGTAATAAAATAATAAAAACAATATATGTTTGCTCAAATAATTTTGATTTGGAATTATAAAAACAAGTTATCTATGCAGAAGAAATATTTATTTATCATGGATTTATACTGGTATGGAAAAGGTGGAAAGATTATGTTCATAATATAGTTTAAAATATGAACTTCTCTTCCCCTGAGTTGAACTATGCTCTATTAATTTCTTAATTTCTACCCAATGCGGGTGTTTATTAGTTCAGGTTGGGAGGAAGGAACTCACTGCTAGCGGCTGGGAGAAGAGAAGACGGGCTGCTGGGAGATTAAGAAATGTTGCCTTGTTTACGCCAACCTGTCTACACAGTAAAAAAGCGCCCGCCCTTAAGTAAGCTCATCAATGGTCTTAGGTTTGAAGAAAATAATTTCCCTCCTTAAACGATTTTGTACACCCTAGGTGAATAAACTACATCTGGGTATGCTCTTGGATATTAAACTTAATCAATCTAATCAACTCTTAAATGGGTATCTCGATGGGATATGAAACTAAATACTGCAAGATTCCCATTGCATTGCATTTGTCAAATGCATAGTCAGTATGCCACAAACACACCAGCATCAAAGAAAGACATGACATAAGAGGTATTTAACACTGAGATGGATGATATTCATTAATTAATATACGTGCTAGCAGACATTGAGGACATTTCAATGCTAGTTGCGTCCTTTCCAACGTAATCTTCCAACTATTGATTTTCTTATATTTTGACAACCAAAGTATTCAAACAAGCACAAAATAACTTCTAGAAAATCTATGTTGCCATTGCAAAATATTCACACGTTTCTCTCCAAATTCACCACCTCTACCTCGTTCAATTCCAGGGCAATTAATCATGGGAGATTCTGTCCAAGCATCGTATCCACCAATAGCATAACAAGAAGTTCCATTACCAATTTAATATCTTCCAATGATGGTAGTTTTGGATATATAACTGGGCTTATAACTGAAATTGAATCTATTTAATATGGGGTTGGGTGTCAACTAGTCGATTTCTAATAGCTGGATCCATCCGTCCAACCACCCGTTGTTCCATCCTTTTCCTATTGTGCCTCTGCCCTAACTTACCGTAACTTATTCCTTTGCTACTGCTTTATCTGATGTTGTTGGTGAGGATGAAGTGGTATAAAACTAGAAAAAATAGAGTAGAATGAACTAGGGGTTCAACGGGCTCCGATTCAAATAAAAGAGTCAATGGGTTCACTGGCATTATCATTATTATTGCTCGTTGCTAGCTAGTGGTAAACCAAATATATGGGCTCTGTGTCTGGCCTTTTGGGAGTCTTTGAACTGAACAATATTGAATCAAGGAAAATGAACTATCAATTGACTGTTATGTCTAATTATATTCTAGAAGAGATCTGTTAGGAGAGCAAGGGAAACATAAATTCACAAATTACTTTTATCATTCTCAATAAATTATTTCAATAGCATTCCAAGTCACTCTTTTTTTACATCCTACAATGAATCACCTATATAGTTTTTTTATCCCAACCCCTTTAGATCATTTAACCCTAGAGTAACTTCCTCATTTGATCTTGCATAATCTACCCATCAGTAGTATCCCTATGTTAAGTTTAAATCTTTGGGTTATTTTCCCATTGTTTGCCTGCCATCTTTTTTAATTTCGTTTACTTTATGCCAAGTCATCCTTTCTATTATGTTCAAGGAGCATTTTACTCCAAGATATCATCATAGTGAACTGCACTATAATCCATTGTTTTGTTACCCAATGGTCTGTGTATTCCAGAAGCATTGATTTTGTAAGGGAGATCATCCCATCTAGTGGTGTTTACATTGCTACAAACTAAGCAACAATATTTCTGTGAATCTTTTCGTGGACAATACCCATTCTTTGGAAAGGAACATGTGATCCCACTATAGAAGTAGGAAACTTCATTCATATCAAGCCAAAGGCCATAAAATGCAATTGTATCATGAAACTTAGAAATTTATTTTGTCCAAAACGACTGTGTATTGGGAATGAGAAAATATGGAAAATATATTAGGCCTATATTGATCCATCTTACAAACAAATCATTGGATAGTGGATTGGATTCCTCCATCTGCACATAGGAAAAGAGTTCCACCATCGAACAAGTGATATAAATGCAATTTGGGAAAAACTTTCATGCCCAATAGGATGCCAAATACATTGGAATCTTCTAATAAGACAATCCTATATTCTCTGTAAACTTCCTCTCATAAAGGGATAGAATGGAGGCTATCCCAAATTACAGCAGCCGCAATAGAACTCACGTAATACCTTTCCCTTCTAATTAAGGGAAAGAGATTACTACCTTTTACGAGCTCAGCTAAGTTCAAAATCAACACCTTCCCTTTCCTAAAGCATACTCTATTTCTAGGTTGAGGAGAAGCTGTGTACAACACATTCATATCGGCAAGTTTTGTTCTAAATATTTGTCATATGACGAACTTCCATTTGTTTCAACTGGCTTGGTCCCATTTTGAGTTAAATCTATGTCATATAATGATTTTAGAGGGCAGAGACAAATGATACAACTCTAATGTATCTTTCTCACTCTCTCAAGTGTTGTGCAAACCCTTTATTGGAACAAGTTTCCAAGGCAAATGTATTGTTGGGATGAATATTTTTCTCTAGGCCTGGGAAAACTCTTTATTGAAACAAGTTTCCAATTTAAATGCTACAGCTGGGATGAAGCTTTTTCTCAAATGCTATGCAAACCCTTTAGTGAAACAATTTCTGTAATGTGTTTCTTTGTATTGATTTAGATATCTCCATCATTTTTTATTTTGAATGTAACTACAAAATTGTCTTTTCTCATCCATTTTTTAATAACCTTTCTCCCTTATTTACTATCCCACTCTGCCTTGTACCCATCATACTTGATGCAAAAACAATCCTTTAGGTTTATTTTGGTCATTATGAGGGAGTGAGAGGGTGGTGTAGTGCATTGCAGGTTCTGAGGGGTAGGGAGATGAATAAAACTTGCAAAAAGTGATACATATTAGTGATACAATAATCAAATATGGAAATTAACCTAACAGCATGCATGAGAAAGTAATCAAGCATATGTTATTAAAGCATTTGAATACACATGAAAGAATGAAGGAAATGGTGGAGCAATGGAAAAGATTTATTAACTATCAATCTAGAAATACAATAGGTAGTATCTAAAATTCCGACCTTCCTACAATCAAATACTTTTTTATAGGCCGCAATTAAGCTAGGTAGGTGCACCCCATACCTAAGAAGGCATGTACACTTCCTTTTTTAAATTCTAGTAACCCGTTGATCTCTAGTATTCACTAATGGAACACTAGTACTAGTAGAAAAGTTATGTTGAGGTTTCCTTGCTTGCATGAAACCAGAGGATTGACATGACTCTATTTTTCACCTTCGAAACATAAATTGGTTGACCTACTTGACTCCAACACTGATCTGAATCTCACACTTTAAACTATTACTTGACTAAGGTTCAGTTGTTCAGAACAACGTGCAATTTGATCCACCTCCATAGTTGCACTATATTCAATATAAAGTATATAATGATTTTTTGATAGCATGTTGATTCACCATGGTAATTGTTGTATGAATCAACATGCACACGGCTTCAATGTTGTCTCATGCACTCATAAATCTACTGTGACTATTTGTCCTAATCATTATGTAACTGCACCCTATCTTGTCCATTAATTGTCATGTTTTTCACAACTATTTGGATGTTTGCAAAATCTTTTTATCATTGCACTTCCTATGACTGTGTTTAATTGTTAACATATATTTTAACGTGCTAAACCATAATTATCACATCTCCAAAGATTGGCCTAATTTCACATTCCAGTGAACATGCCATCCACATGTCTTCTACCTAACAACTACTGCTATTGTTTGCACTTCATGTATTGGCCAAAGTTTAAGCACACATGAAAGAAAGAAAACAAATGTGGATTAACAAGCTAGATTTATTAACTGCCAATCTAGAAATACAATAAGCAATCTCTGAGATTTCATCCCTTTACAATGAGACTATCACATTATTTTATAGGCTTCCATTGACTTAGGTCAATGCGACCTAGGTATGCATGCATGTACATTGCATCAAGATAACTTGTTTAGTTACTGTATTATGGAAACCATTCCCCTATTGTTGTTTAAATCTAATTATGCATCGATCTAAAGCCAAATTGTAAGAGTTCGCCCTCCCTTTTAGTAGTTGTATTTTACTGTTTAAATGAGACTTCATTAATTCCTACTTAACTGCTAAGTGTGCCATGCTAAGATTGTTGATTTGTGCAACAAATTGCCTCCTCTTCTCTAAGAACAATAATATGTAGCAGTGCTTAATAGTTTCCTTTAGGAGATGCACCCTAGTTGACTGTTGTTGATACACAACATGTAACCTCTCCTCTAACTGTGCCTTTGTATGTAAGATAATTCCATATAACCAGAACACAAATCTGCTATTTTTTAAAGAATAGAACATAATTTTAAGTTGCACCTTCTTGCATGCATAACAATTTCAGATCATCACCCCAAGGTGCACCTTGCTTCTATGAGTGTGTAACAACTACCTGAGTCATAACAAGTGCACTTTCCTAGTGTGAATTTCAACCTCAAGGTAAACCAGTCTTCATTTATTGTTCCCTAAACTAGCACACCAGTTCTCCTTGGCTACATCCCTTTACATGGAGAACCTAAAATAAAAACCAAAGGTGCAACCTCTCAAGAATAGCAACTAACTTCTAGACAGAACCAATGATGCATTTGTCCTTGTCACATGTCAGTGTTGTTAATCCCCAGTTCAAATTGAGTCTAAGATAATGTTGAAGTACATGTTGAGTTAACTAATTTGTTTGTGCACATTTAACTAAAGTTTTATTATTTTTTCTGAAGTGTAATAGCACATGTGGTTACTAAGCAAGTGTGCCTTTTCTAACATGTATAGATATGCTTGTATGTTTCTCCTTTGTTGGACTCCACTTTCGGTGACCTCAAGTTAGATCTTTGCCCCACCCATGTACACTAGCAACATATCAAAGTTTCAATGCATTGGACTATTTAATATTCAACTTGAATGGGTAGGCATCACTTTCTTCTAGACAGTGGGGGAAATTCAATATAATCACCTCTAAGTGTATTCTTTGAAAAATAGACTTCCCATCGGGATAAACCATTGAAAGAGAAGGTGTCAGTATCCTATAGGCCCTTCAACAACAACCTCATATCTGGCACATGCTTCGACCTAGAATCTATCAAAATCTGTGATGAAATATCTTGTTGTTTGTTGTTATATTCTTCACTCATTGGTAAGACAATTTGAATAACATGTAGTAGGTTCCCATGTTTTTACCTTGACCTTTTCTCAATATCCATTTTGATATTTGAATAACTTGTTTCCATTTTATGTCATGTTGAAGTTTTCTTAGAGTATTCTTGTTTGTAGTTCTCATAATAGTCATCAAAATTGTAGTCTTGACTTATCTATTGAATTAATGCGTCATTATGGGATGAGAGGCTATTCAAAAGGTCTTACATGACAATATTTGTCCAAGTCAACAACAAAAGCACACTTGTTTCTTAGTAAATATTTGTCAAGATATCTAGTGGTAGAAACTTGGAACTAAAATGTAGCATGGAATGGATGGTAAACAGTCATTTTCCCATCACCATTGTCAAAGAAATATCCAAACTATTAGGTCCTGGACTATATTTTGAAATCATTCTTGGTGCAGTATGATTTACTAATGGCAAAAACTTATATGATTGAAAAATTTCTCCATGACCTTGAATCTTGAGCACACAATTGACAATCATCTGTGACTTGTTGACATGATGAAATGTAGGGATACTTATGTAATAAATCTTTAAATGCTAAGATCGTGAAAGAATATTCATCTTATGTAATCCTTTTATATCCTCCATTTCTAGTGCTTGATGTTTTTATGATTTGACAATTCTTACAACATAGTCTGTTTTCTAAAATGCTTCATAATCCAAGATACACCTTTGACCATGTCTTATATTTGAATGTGACTTGTCCCTATCTAAATTCTATGGTTCTCTTTTAGTTAGGCTTGTATTATTATGAAAACCTGCTAGAAATGCATTTCAATTGTACACAAAGGTCAGACCTAAAAATCGTGCATAAAAGGTGATAAGGATTCCACTGCAATTATCATCCCTCCAAAACCTATTTACTACATGCTATAAATAAAGACCTTACATTGGGGTTTCTTTCTAAATGTGGGCCCTTGAGTACTATACTCGGATGATTTTTTCACTCATATTTAACAATAGTATTACCTTCAAATCGGACTCCTAATTAAGACTTCCATTATGTCAAAACCTCGGATGAATGTATTCCTAACTAAGAAATTAAAAAATCATTAGGAAAAATATTCTTTCAACATCCAAAGGAGATCCATAATGTTCCTCAGCTATATGAATTTATCTAGGTAGATTTGTGTGTTAACAAGAGCTCGCTGCTTCGAAGGATGCATGAAGAAGATGGTCCCGTAACTGCTGAGTTCATGAACGGGAAGGAGAACATTACAAGCTATGTAGTAAACCATTACAAGCTTTTTTACTAGTTTGCACAGTTCAAGGAAGTGTCAGATAATTCACTGGAGGCAAGCCCACAAGTACCAATGTTAGCCACTAGATACTTTCAATTCAAGTGGCTTGGTTTCATATATCTCTTCTGATTGTAGTGAAGTTGATTCAAGAATTTTTTTAGAGATGCAGGAAAAAAGACCTTTTATTCCATATTTAAAATAGCCAAGACCATTTATTCAGTTAGTCTTTCCATATGAGTACTTTCCCAATCTTTTCGACTGGGACAATCTGGAATTTCCACCCCGTGGATTGATAAATTGTGGAAACGGGTAATCTTAGCCTACACCTGTGGCACTTATATTAATGCATCACTATATAAAATGCTTCCTATATACTATCAGGGAATGTATGGCATCAGCTTCATAGTCTCTGTGGATGGCTTTCTTAGTGTGTGGTCTCCAAATGCTTTATGAGATGGAATTCATATTTTTAAACTAAATATATCATGCTAGAGATTATGCAATTTGATGTTCCTACAGTCATGTTGATTATATCCTAATCATAAACTTCCTTATTTTATTGTTAAAATAGAGCTTATCTTGTCAATCTGTACATTTTTCTATCAAAAAATTCATAGCCAACAGATTTTATCAATGTTACATGGGGACGTGTTCCCCAGGGTCAGGCATTATAGTTGTAAACAGTAAAACTTTGTTCTTGAATTAGTTGGTAGATATATTTTGAATGCTCTCTTAATAGTTGCTTTAGTCCTGCTAACCTATTTTGGCCATTAAGAGACATTTCTGTAATCTGCTCCTCTTTGCCTTTCACCGAATGTGTAAAGCTTTCCTCAATACAAATAACTGTATTTGATATAATTTATTCTCTAATTTTAAGATCTCTGAATTTGTCACTTGCATTATATACTTAGATATATGTTTTTGTAATTAATCTCTTGTAGAGTACCGGAGGAAAAGCATCGAGTTTCAAGTGGTTGATCAATAAAGGTTGTACATCAAAAGGAAAACTATTAAAATCAAAACTTGAAGCTATAGTGAAGACATCATATTCTCAAATTTCAAACACCACTATTAATGGCATACTAGAGAAGGTATTTCTACTCATATGTTTCTTTATTGAATATATGGAGAGATTGACTTGATGTGGTGTTCCAACTTACACATGTGTCCAGAATCTAGATTGCTTTGGAAATTACTTTCTAATTATTTTCTTTTCAATAATTGGTTATAGGCAAATTGGATTTAGATTGAAGTCTAATTTCTATTAGGGAAGTCTGATTGAAGTCTATTTTCAAATTTCTGGTGGAACTCCCTTCCTCTAGATCGAGGGACTGTGAAATTAATTTTAACATGTACACCAGGAACAATTCAAGTAAACAACCGCGTTAACTTAGTCCCTTTTCGATACTTTAACATAGAACTTTATTGCGTGAGGCAATATCAACAAGATTTGAATTTGGGTCATTGGTTGCCCCACTTATCACCAAAGCACATCCCGAATGACTGAAAGTTGTTTTTAGAAAAAAGCAATTGTTTTTTTTAACTTAATAAGATCTTGTTGTAATGTACATCCTTCAACCCAGAAACACTTGTTTTTCCCATAGAATGCAAGGTTACAAGAAATATTATGAGGTGCATAAGAAACCAGAGGAAGTAGTTTACATTGTGTATCTCAATCATTTTTCTCCAATCAGCCGTGTTGGAATTTCACATCTATCTTCAATCTGTTTACTACGTGTTTCAATCTTACTTTCACCTAGGATTCAGGGATGCCTTTGCACTCCCTTTATGGTTGTTAGTTCATGTTCTACTCTCGACTCTCATTGACCTATTTTATTAATTTGTGCAATAACGAAATTTCATTTTCTATATTTGTACATTAATTTTCTTTAATATATATGTCTGCTTTTTTTCTAACCAAAACCTTGTGGGGAAATCTAAGGGAAGCTTACTCATATTCGTAGAAGGAATCTCTAGTGAATCCATTAACATAAAATCATGTTCCTAGCCCAAGAGATCCAAAGCAAGCACCTATTGGTATGGAACTAGCCAAATTCCAAACAACATTGACAACAAACAGTTTAGCAAACCCCTTGGGCTATTAATAATAATTACTTTTCTGAAAAAATTATATATATATTTATTTATGCTGCAACTATCCCTTCAGCTTTAAATGGTGCATATAGGTTCTTTTTTTAATATTTTGGTTGACAAAATTTTTGTTGGTTATTTCTTACTAATATTGTCTGATAAGGCCCACAAATATGACTTCTCATGTACCTTTTTGAGTCCTTGTTTGTATAGAAATCCAGGTTCTGGAACTTGAATAGACACCTGTTTGCAATATTAGTTAGGTTCTGGTATAGTGGTAAGTGGGGGTACTTATCACCATAATGACTAAGGTTCAAACCACAACAGGTGTACGCTACTCAATAAAGGACTATGTTAAAGCAGAAAAGGGATCGTATTGTACCTGTTTATTCCTGACATTTGTTGTACATGAAATAGAGTTTCATAGTCCCTCCGTCTAAACAAAGGGTGGCCCACTAGCAGTAAAAAGATACCCCATTGCAAATATTATCACTTGACAGTATTCAGTCATAAGTGCAGTCTGACATGAACAGTAGAGGGTGGTTTGTTGCTTTTAAATCTTCAATGTTATGGCAGTGGCCATTTCTTTTGTTTGTGTTCTCTTTTTTCTTGTAATCTCGGTTGCTTTCTTTTTTACATTGTTTGAACCTTTTTTTAGACATCTTGATTTATAGGGTTGCTTCATTTCTTACTCTGAAAAGGTCATTTTAGAACTTGTACTATATGTATCCATAGAAGGTTTTGAGATCTAGTTTGATTTTCTTCTTGCCAAGATGATCCTATCTGTAAAGTGTAATTATATATTCTGTTTATTTTATGATGCCTCCCCTTTAGAGGTAGGAAACTGTGATGAAATAATATTTAATTATTTCATGTTACTTCTCAAATAAAGGTGCTAATCTTATCAAATTTTACTTATGCAGGTTACTGGGGAGGACAAAGATTATAGATACATGGAAACATCTGATTTCATGAATGAGTTGAGCAAGTACACATTTAAAGCAGATAATGAATTGGAGATTAAAATATCAAAGATTGTACTTCAACAACTTGATGATGTAGCTGGGAACGTCTCTGGGCTTGCAGTAAATTGGTTTTTTGTTTCTTTACTCCTTTAAATCTTTTCTTCGGTTATTGAGAATAACTCTGGAATCTTGTCTCTGGGCTTGCAATGAAATTAAGAATAACTCCAAGAATGCTACAACTATTGAGAATTTATTGGGAGTTATTTTTTTTACTGAATTGTTTTTGCTAGCTAAAGAGTTTTAATTCATAAATCCAAATTTTTGGTGCAAATTACATGACATTTCAGTTATTAGATGGTAGTATGTCAAAGATGCTTGCCTCTTTGTTTCAATTCTATATTGTTTTCTAGCAATTTCTTTTAACATTAATCCATCCCTAAAGTTATGCTTTGATAAGTAGTTACTCTTGTCTGGATATTTCTTTGCAGATTCTAGGCATAATTAGTATAACAATTGTTAAACCTCCCATGCAAGCAAAAATTGTCACTTGATCTTAATTGTGGTCAAACTTCACATCAATAACTTGCTGCATCTATGATGAATTGTATAAAATGATAAATAGTGAATTGGTCATTTAATATTGTGGATGAATTTGATCACCAAGACTATATACGGATATTGTCACTAAAGATCTAAGATCATAGACTAAGGTCATTTAAGAATCTAGCTTTGCTCATCTAAGATTGTGTATCATCTAAGGGCTGCTAGCTAGATAGCCAAATCTTTGAGGCTCATAGGTTAGCACAAAGATGGATAGCCAAATATTTATCTAAATAGTAAATACAACTACAGTGTTCCTGTATCCAAAATGGAACTACCACTACAATTTGGTTTCCCTTTTCTTTATTCACAAAGAAAATATTACATGCATGGATATATGTTTTTTGTGTAATATTTTGCTTATACTATTGGAATTTTTTTAAATCTGTAAGACATTGTCTCAGAAAACTATTTATAATTTCTCAATAATTTTAAATTAGGAAGAACTTGCCAAAGACATATTCAAATTCCTGATGAAAGTAGTAATGGGAGCCATCATTTTTCTTGAAAGGCTGGGGGATCAGTAACTGGATAGAGTGACCTGGGCTAGGCCCAGTATCAAACCAATTGGTTTCCACTACACCCCATAGGATATATGGCATATGAAACTGTTTGCATGTCACATGCGTTAGAATCTTGCGAGACAACCTAGAGCTAAGATGTGCCAATAGGGGGGACCCTAACCTTTCACCCAAGCCACTGCAGGCCAATGTGACCATTATTGGCCAAACATGTCATTCGCAAGATTTTACACTGGGTGGGGAAGCTAACAAAATCACACTCCACCAGTCAAGTTATGAACCTATGACTGTAATGGGAGCCATCTTAAATAATGCCAACTTTAAGTTCATAGTTATAGCAGTGTATTTTCTGTGTGTTGAGTCTGTAATAGTTTCTAAAACATTACAGCCATGAAGTTACATTTATGTTTCTTGGCATATATTTTATGATAGACTAATAAAAAAAATTTCTACTTTTGCATCCTTGTCCCAATGGTAAAGAAAGTAAGTGAAGACAAAGTTGTTGAAATGGAAAACACATTGTGCAATAGATTGTTGAATGGAAAAGAAAAATGGTGTGACATTGTTAACATAGCTTTGAAGAAAATTATTTCTGAAATTGCCAACCAAAGTGTTTCCCATCGTGTGGTTGCATCCCTTTCACCTCTATTTATAAGAGGTATCATAAGTGGGGTAAGTGTTGCTGCTTTATTGTTGCTCCTCCCTTTCTTTTTCAGTTTTTCTAAGTTTCTGGTCAAGTATTTTGATATGGAGTTTTTTTAGCATACCGAGTTAAACTGCTTCACTTGGCATGATTTTTGTGAGAGGAAATGCCTATTGCAATTTAGTGATATCTTTTCACTTATGCTAATTTGATACATTTCACATAGAATAATCCTTTGATATTATTTAGAAACAATTCTGAACTCTAGTGTTAAAGCAAACTCCTTGAATGTGAGCTTTGAATTCCTAGTAGTTCTGTAACATTTTAGCTATCAGAATATTTTCCTCTTGTTAATATTTTAAAACATTGTAGGTTTTCTATTACATTTTATCTGTAATGATAGATATTTTCTCGAGGACATAATTTTTGCAAATGTGAATAATTCTTGAAGCCTTTACAATTTGTTGCTTACAAGAATAATTGATATAATAGACCTATTTACTTATCTTTATATATTAGGGAACAATTATATGCTTTGTATTGGCATGCATGCTATGTCCAAATAGTACCAAGATGACCAAATGTTTATAATTAGCTTTGTTTAATAAAGTTGAAATGTATTTCTTAAGGATAAATTTCTGACCTGACATGGGATGATATGTACCTTCTCAAGATAAAAGTACAGAGATGAAGCGTGATTGCCTTGATATCTTATCTAATGTTCTTCACCATTTTGGAAACCTCATGGAAACAAATCATCAGATGTTACTGGGTTCTTTTCTTCCACAACTGGGTTCAAATCAAGCCAGCATTACAAAAGAAGACATTTCTTGCCTTGGTATGTTGTTGAACAGGTTCTATAGGTTGTTTTTTATGTACGTTGTATATAACGATAAACTGCATTATATGCATATTATAGATGGACATACACACCCACATGCATACACATAAGTGTAGGTGTGTATACACACATCCATTTAAGTTACTAAAAAAATATTAGTGGTAGTCACATGATGTGAGGTTTTTTGCAGCCTGCTTGATGCATTGTGTTTTACACTATTTCAGTTGAGAAATGAAAGAGCTTACTTGAGTTATATGTTTGTAGCATCACTTGCTTCTAGTTTATCAGATGATTTATTGGCTAAGGCGACAGTCCAAGTGGTGCTTTTGCTGCAGCAAAGGAACACAAGGCCAGATATGGTCCAGACAAACATACAAATGATTGGGACACTCAGGTATTACTTCAACATTAGTTGAGTCGCAAAGACCATGAGTTATTTTAGGCTATGTGCTTTAGAAAAATAATTACAGTTGGAATTCCATGATGTTAACTTAGCCACTGCAGTTTCCCATCTTTAAAAAAATTGAAATTTGCCAAATTTCATGCACCAGTTAACTTAATGGCAATTTTTGAAATGACTAGGCATTACTTTTAAACACAAATTAGAATTCACACACATTTTATCATTTTACTTTTGTATTGGCGATTTTTTTGAATTTAATTCTCCAAATTTGAACACAAAACCCTAGTCTTAGAAAGCATTGGATATATATATTAAAATTGTAATACTCTTTGTTGTTTTGAGATAATTTTCATAATATATTTTAGTTTTCCAACTTCTGATGTATGATCCTTAATACAATATTTATTTAGTGATTTAAGAGATTAGTAAGTGTACATTTCATTGCTTGGGAAACAATGAGATTAGATATTATAGTAGTGTACATTTCTTAGTGGGTGTTAAATGTAGGTAGGGTCATGTTAAGCTCATCAACATTACAATGTATGGCAATGTTGCTGCTCTGCAGGTGGACATAAGTCAAGATAGTCATAGTTGTTGAAGTGAAATATCTTATTGTTGAATATGTATTTAATATTTGTTGAAATATATTGACATTTAAACTTAGTATAGCTATCTACAATGATATGAATGTCTTCTTGAAAAAGATTTCGGTAGAAAACTGTGAATAATAATTATCATGTTGCTTGAAAAATGACTTCATTTTGTTCTTGTATTTTGTAGTACTGCATGAATAGGTTCTTTGTAGCTTTGACATATAAAGATACTTATAGGGATCCTAATATATTATTGAGTGTCACTTATTCTAGCACATCTTAACATGAAATACAATTTTTTTTAACTCCCCTTAATATAAAATCCATAGCATCTTACTCAGTAACTAAGAATAATTACAAAAGTTGGGCATGATTGTTTAGTATTCAATAATGCAACACTTTTCTGGTTCTTAATATCTAAACACTACATTATGTTGTATGATGCAGGTTGTGTTGGTAAATACATGTAAGCAATGTCATATCAACCAAGTTTTGCATTGGGACATCAAAGGTAATTTCTTGATTTTATCAATCTTTTTTCTGGTCTTTCTTTCATTGTGAGATATGATTATTGAAACAAGTGTTTGAACATGGAATTTTATGCTTTAAATATGATATTATCTACCAATCGATGATAATGGGATTCTAAAGGTTATGGATTTTTTCATGACAAAATCTTTCTATAGTGACCAAAATGAAGACCTAACCAATAGAGTAATCACATTGAGATATAGGTAAGTGAAATATGACCTATTTTATGATCACAGTCAATTTTGTCTATATTATGAATGATTTCTTGTTTACAATGCAAAATCTAGATGGGACTTCTTTAGGGTGTTGATTTTTCATTCTAATGTTATGTGTATCCCCTCAAAGCTTCCATTTCTGGCTTCTTTGTTTCTTTATGTTAGAAACATTAAGCTCACTGCGATCGAGTATTCCTCTGACATGAAAGGTTTTGCATTCATATTTAAATGGATGTTGTTCATAGTCTTTAGGAAGTTATACCCATTTCCAACATCTGCACAATGACTATAGAGTAGAGTTGTATGCCCTGTCATGATTGTAGATTGTTAAGTATATCCGATTCTATTCCTTCTCCCAATGTTTCAAATCATGCCTGGTTTTCCAAAGAAAATGATAAAAATACAGCCTCATCCTATACTCTGTGGCCCCATATATATGCTTATATCCAATGTTGTTAGGGAATGTAGATCTCCCAGTGCAAGCACTGCAACATCACCCTGGGAAGTGAATAAACATTACGAATTGGCATCACAATATATATTAACCATTTGTCCTTGTAGATGCTCATTAGCTTGATGGAAGAAGGAACTTTTCTCATCCCATGGTGGATAGGATCCATGTGAAGCACCAACTATTGGGTTGATCATCCTCTTTTGATTCTCCTTATTTCTCCACTTATACATGGCTCTAGGATGATCATGCTTATTTACTATATCCTTGACATCAACACTAAGATAATTGTTGTTGATAGGTCTCATATAGTGGCACGCTTACGGTTGCTAGGGAATAATGATTTTTGCAATTCCATTAAGCCAATTTCTTGAGTTTTGTTCAAAATTCCTAGAACAGTTTTATGGATTTCATAACCCTTTTGATCATATATTGTGAAATTATACAATCTATCATCATTTTCCGACCATTAGATACTCAAAGTTGTGTATTGATCTATTTACCTTTATAGAGGACTATGTAATTTAGGTTCTCAAATTCTTAAAGGGTGCTAGCTCAATGGAAGAGAACCTGCCTTACAAGCAGGAGGTTGGTGGTTTGATTCCTCCATTCCCTAATGATATTATAATATCAGTTAAAAAAACTAAATTAGTAACAAAAAAATAGAAGATAAGTGACCAAACAATGATAGATAAATGACCAAACAAAATGACAAAAATTTGTATATTAAATTACTAAAAACGACTAAATTAGTGACCAAAAATGAGATATGCGAAACTAGGCATTAAAAAGGATGCAACATGTGGCACTAATGATGAAGCCAAACATGGCGTTGATATGGTAGCAAAATAAGATGTGAAACTAGGCATTAAAAATGATGCAACACGTGGCGCTAATGATGAATCCACACATGGCATTGATATAGTAGAAAAATAAGACGTTACTTTGGATGAAAAACATGGTGCTACATAGGAAGAAAAATATGGTGCAACAATAGAAGAAATAGTTGACGTTATTTTGGTAGAAAAACACGATGCAAAAATTGGTGCAAATTTAGAAGCAAAAATTGGCACATATTTGGAAGTAAAACATGGTGCAAAATGGGATGCTAAAGTGGTAGCAAAAATGGATGCAATATTGGATGCTAACATGGTGCTATTAAGGATGCAAATACGGCGCCAACAGGGATGTCATTTAAGAAGCAAAAGAAAACACTCGCTAGGAAGCAAAATAAGATGTTATTTAGGAAGCAAACCTTGATGTTGTTTAGGAAGCGAAGTTGGATGCTATTCTGGAAGAAAAAAACTAGACGCTATTTTGGATGTCATAAAGGATGCTATCCAGGAAGCAAAAAAAGATGTTTTTTGAGACGCTTTAATTTTTTTCCTTGACGCATCCCATTTAGCATCTAGTTTGACCGCTCAATGTAAAAAAAAAATACACTAAAAAGGGACACTAAATGGGACGCTAATTCTAGGATTTGTTGTAGTGATTTGATCCCAGAGGAATTATAGTACTATCCTTCAAATGGGGCTTGGGGAGAGTGACCAATAACCAAGCAGAGTGTCACGATATCTACCTAGGGCTTGAACATGTTGATTCTCTTAGTATTCTACCGATCGTTATTATTGGGAATCCCCTTTTGATTATCTCCCAAACTAGACACAGAAGGGATCTAGAGGACAAAATAGTGTGGAAGCTTCAAAATCGTATCAATGGGCTTCTCTAATGAATTATCCATGTTTAGTTTATCTATATTCTCTACTGAATTCTCCATGTTTAGTTTATCTATGTTCTATAAGAAAATAATAAAATAGAATCCACCTATCAAACAAATTATCAACGTTTAATTAATCTATGTTCCACAAAAAAATAATAAAATAGTTGATAAGCTTCCAAATAATGTTGCTCTGATGGAAAGAGGGGGATTGATAAAAAAAATGGGGGCCAAATAACATCACGTTGGATCCCTTAGGATTATTAATTTGATGTAACATGTCTAGTGATAAATTAATGTATCCCTATCACCCATGAATGCAAGTAAGTGCGGACACATTCCCAAAGCCAATCCTTAGTGAAACATTTTCTCATGCCCATCAAGGATTCTGGAGGAACATGGGTCATTATGATGCTTCTAGATGTTTCTTTATATCTTCCTTGTTGTTCAATCCATGATATTGTCATTGGGATAATTGTTGTAATCTCACAGATCACATAAGGTTACCAACAATACACACTAAAACATATATAAATATAAAACAGAGACAAGAGATAAGAATAGATAGATGAATAAACAGATTATAGCATACAAATGAGTCCATACAACACAGATAACTGAACTGAGTTCTCATCTGGCTCAACAGCCTATATATATGATTACAAAATGGTTACAAAATAACTACCTATCAGTTCGGTGAACTGACACAACCTTAGGTGGCTGACCTATTCTCTTAGTTTAGTCGACCAACTGACTTAGTTGGACCATCGACTTAGTCGGCTGATCAACTAAGTCAGCTCTTTGTTCAAGTTGACTTATCGACTTGCTCCTTATACATCTCCCCCACGAAAAAAATGTTTCTTCGTCCTGAAGAAACAGGGAGGTACAAAATTCTTACTGGCCTTTAATACTTCAAGCTAATCTGGAGTTTGGGAGGCTTTCCATGATGTTCCTTCTTCTGTTTCTCTTTTTTCTTCTTGTGCTTTTCTTTGTTTGCCTCCTGTGTACCTGCAATAGTCGACGCGGGATCTTTGGCTTGTGGGTTAGAGGCCGATGGTTTGTCTGGTTGGGGAGGTGGGATGACTACCACCTCTGGTTGTGTGGATGCAGTCGATTGTGGGGGGTCTTTCGTTGAGTCGAGGGGTGGTGGTGGTGGTGGTGATGCAGTTGGTGATTGGTCGGGGGTGATTGGTTTGGGGGAAGTATGGTGGAGTGGTGGATCATCAGGCCAGGGGTGTGAGTTTATGTTGGAAGACATTTCTGCTTCTATCGATGCAGTAGCTGGTAGGTCATCTTGGGGTACGGGGTCGGTCGGTGTAATAATGGAGGATCGATGTCCAATCAATTTACCTTCCTTATCAAGATTTCTTGTGAAAGTCGACGTGACGGTTGCAACGATTGGGGGTTGTGTGCCCTATCCTGTGAAGATAGGTGCCTAGGTAGAAATGTTCTGAGCCGACTGAAACAATGCAGGCAGTGTCTCAAAGAAAGCTTGCAAGTCGCTATATCTGTTGAATTTTTATTTTACCGTCTGCGGCATTGCGCTTTTGTATAAGTCGAGGGGGCTGACTGAATATTGTGTTGGTGCTTGCTCCTCGGTTATTTTTGTTGGTGATGGGGGTGGAGGCGTCGACACAAGATCGATGACGTTTTCAGGTGTCGTCGTAGTCTTTGCTTTCTTCGATCGACCTGCTTGTGCTCCTGCATCGACAAAGCATTGAAACTGGGTTTCGACCGACACTTTGTTTGCGACGGCATCCTCTATGATGTTGAGGGCCGTGGTTGCCAGTTCATCTTCGTCCTCTGATGATTCAGCAATGATAAGCTTGCACTTACCTTTACCTTGTTGTTGTTCTTGTGTTTTTAGTTTCTTCCTGGTTGCTGCTATTTCTTTTGATAGTTTGCAAATTATTCCTTTTGTAACAGCATACTCAGGGTTGTCAGGTTCTGTCTTGCCCATCGGTGCCTAAGTCAAGACGACACTTTTTGTATCCAGAGGGGTTATCTGTTGTTGTGGCTGCGGCTTTGGATTTGCATTTTGGGGTCTATTCTCTTGGCAGTCGAAGGTTTGATGGTTATCTACAGTCGACCGGTGTCTCCTCTAACATAAATGTGTTGATGTAGAGGTTGAGCTCATAGTCTTCCTCTTTTTCCTGGTCCGTGAGTGGCTCCTCGATCGAGAAGTAGATCTGTTTTTCTCCTGCTGGTACTAGTATTTTTGTCTTGGCTTGTCAAGACAGTTCCTCGAAGATCTGGTTGACATATGGATAGTAGTCGAGGACTTTGGCATTGGAATTTTCACCCTGCATATACCACACCGAGGTATGGTCGATCTCTATGAGTTAATGGTGAATTGCTTTCGGTGCTCGATGTCATGAATGTGTGATGGGACTATGGAAGTTTTCGGTTAGTGTCGATGATGAGAATGGTCGACGAAAGTAGTCGGTTGATGAAAATGGTCGATGGTGCTAGGTCGATGGTCATGATGGTGGTTGTCGAGCTGGTGATTTCCTATCATGGTTGTCTGTCTGTAGGGTGTTATTTTGTTTTTAGAATTTTTTTAGTTTTTATGGATTTTGGTTGACGGTTATGGTCTTTTTTTTTGAATTAGTTTCTATAGCGTTTTAGTCGAGCTCCATTAACAAGCTTCCAAAATACTATGCCCTGTAATGCCCTTAGTCAGACTGATCCATTGGGATGTATCTCTTCGACAATGTAAGGTGCCATCCATTCTGTGTGGAGTTTCTTAGGTTTTCCTTTGACCCAACTATTGTATAGTAAAGCAAGGTCGTCGACCGACAGGTTTTTGTTCTTGATGTTGCAGTCGTGCCATGCTTTCTGCTATTGCTTCTAGATTTCTTGGTGTTGTATAGCCATGAGTCGATGCTCTTCCAGCTTGCTGAGTTGAAATAGTCGGTCCTTCCTTCCCTGTTCGATATCGACATGTAGTATTTCTATGATAATAGGTGTCTGTTGTCAGAAGTGTAGTGGAAATACTGCTTCTTGTCCATAGAGTATTCGAAAGGGAGTTTGGTCGGTCGATCGTTTATAGGCTATTCTGTATGCCCATAAGACTGTAGGTATTTTCTCATCCCTATCATCCTTGTCAACATTGCATATTTTAGTTAGTCCTCTTGTTAATGTTTTATTGAATGCTTCAATTGCTCCATTCGACTGAGGATGATATACTGTACTCCAACGGTGGTCGATTTGGAACTAGTCGGTTAAGGTTTTGATAGTTTTGTTGATAAAGTTTGTCCCCTGGTCACTAATCAGGGTTATTGGACATCCAAATCGAGTGATGATGTTCTCATAGATAAAATTAGTAGTTATCTCACTAGAACATGTATCGACCGGTTCAGCTTCTACCCATTTAGTAACATATTCCACTGCAGTAATGATATACCTTCCACCTGATCTTTTTGCTAGTATAGAAAATGGTCCTATGAAGTCTATGGACCAGATTTCAAATGTGAGACTAGGGTTTACTGATATCAAGGGCATTTTCGTTCTAGGCAGGGGTCGACCTAGTCGTTGAAATCTCTCACATCGACTAACAAAAATTTTGCAATCTCTGTGGAGTGTCGACCACCATAGTCCTGACTGTTGGATTTTCTTTGCAGTTGTGTCCACTTGAAAATGTCCTCCTGCAGGTCTATAGTGTGCTTCATGTAGAATGTTGTCTCGTTCATGTTCTAGTACACATCTTTTGAGGATATCATCTAACCCCATTTTGTATAAAAATCCATTAATGAGGCTATATGGTGCAGCCTTCATAGCTAAGATCTGATTTTTCTTGGTGCTCATATTTTCTGGTGCATGTTCGTCTTCTAAGAACTGAGCTATTTCCTCTAGTTATGTTGGGACTGCTTCTATCCGAAATAAGTGTGCATCAAGTAAGTCGTCGTCAAATTCTGTCGGTTCTTCTCCTGTGTCGATCCGAGATAAATGGTCGGGACCTACATTTAACTTACCTGGTCGGACAACAACTTCAAACTCAAATTCTTGGAAGAGAAGTAGCCATCGACAAATCCTTCCATGATGGAGTGGTTTATTGACAATATAATTCAGGGCCTAATGGTCGGTATAGAATATAAATGGATTAGCTAGCAGATAATGTCTATATTTTTGTAATGCAAAGACCATTCCTAGGGCTTCCCTTTCTGTGGTCGAGTAGTTTCTTTCAGCCTTGTTTAATTTTCTGCTGCTGTAAACTATGGGATAATCCATTCCATCATCTCCTAGTTGAGTTAGGATTGCTCCTATTGCTAGGCCTGATGCATCAATATGAACATGGAATTTGATCAACTAGCTTAGAAACTTTAGGATGGGGGCTTCGACTAGTTTTCTTTTTAATTTTTCGAATGATATGTGGCATTCCTCTGTCCAGTTAAACTCTTGATCTTCCCTTAATAATTCTTCAAGAGGATAGGTCATATCTGAATAATATCTTATGATTTTTTTGTAATAACCTGTGTGGCCAAGTAACACCCTGACTTGTTTGGGGTTTACTGGTGGTTTCAGGTTGAGGATACTTTTAATATTTGCAAATTCGAACTTAATACCTTCCTTACATACAATGTGCCCTAATAATATCCCTATGGGGGTCACAAATATACATTTCTTGATGTTTAGGGAGATTTGAATCTATCGACATCTCTCTAGCATAAGTCTGAGCCATTTGCAATGAACTTTTAGGGTGGAGTATATTGTCTAGTCATCAAAGTATACTGCCATGGTCTTGTAAATGTATTCTTGAAATGTTTTAACCACAATTCGAGAGAAAACTGCAGGTGCATTCTTTAATCCAAAATCCATAACTTTGTAAGCAAAGCAACCAAATTCACACACAAAGGTTGTCTTCTTCTAGTCTTCTTTAGCTATTGGTACTTGGTTATATCCTAATAATCCATCTGTAAATGAGTAACATTCATGTCCTGCAACTTCATCCAATATTTCATCTGCATAGGGGATTGGAAATGGGTCTGTCAGTGTTACTTTGTTTAGTTCCCTGAAGTCGACACAGATTCTTAGTATGGTTGGGTCATGTTTCTTAGGTTGAACCACCATTGGACTTTCCCATTCTGATTGGTCGATAGGGTAGATGATGTCTGCTGCTAACATGTTATCAATTTCCCTTTTAACTATCTCCTTGTATTTGTGAGCTAGTTTATAAGGCCTTTTCTTCACAGGTCGAACATCAGGTTAAGTATCAATTTTCATTTATCCCATTTCATGGACTAAGCCTTTGAGGTATTTGTAATCTCTAGCAAATACATCCTGGAATTCCCTTAGCAGGTTCACTATTTCTGTGGTCTGTTCTTCGCTCCAGTAATCACCAATCTTTGCCATTTTTTGTCGATCATCATTTGATATGTTGAATTATTTAGTTTTTACTTTAGCATCTAGCCACTCTAGTGCTCTGGCTTCATTGATCGGGCGAATTCCTTCTTTGAACTATGAGAATGTGACAGCGAAGTCGGCTGCAGTCATTCTGTCAGTATCTATTTTGTCTATTGTTTCAACTTTCAGGATGGTGCAAATAGGTTTTGTTGTTTCGACATGGTTGGATTTCCATCTAAATCTTTTTCCTTCTATGTTTTCATTTTCTAATCGCAGTCTTGTCGACTATGGCTTTAGCTGTGTTTGTATTTTGTCACATTCCCTTGTCTGTCAGTGATCTTGTAAGGGTTGGTTTTCGGTCGGTTGGATAAATTCTTTAATTTGCTTTGCTGTTTCAACCAAATTTTTATTTTGAGGTATAAAGTTGAAATCTTTAATAAAATTTTCCCTAAGTTTATGCCATAAGAAGTTTTCACCTATAGCTTCTTCCATCTTATACCATTTGTTTGGTAAGTCGGCTAGGGTTGATGGGAACAAGTGTGGCCATGCTCATTCATCCTTGTATACAAGTCTTCTCCACTCCTTTTCACAAGTTTTGATATGATCTTTTGGGTTCTATCCTTGAGTGAATACAGGTATCTGAGCTTGTTGGGTTAACTTCTTTCCTCCAAAACTTTCGACAAAGTAAGTAAAGCAGTTGTCCAGGTCTGTAGTCTTGTCTGATGGGTATCCCACCATCTAGCAGCTTGTCCTGTAAAAGTTTCAACTAGGCTTTGAAGTCGGCCATGTTCACCAATATTTTTAGACACTTGCTCGACATGCATGACTGGTGACTCCCTTTCCTTATACCTTGGTAGTTGTGTAGTATTCAGGTTGGTCGGTTGTAAGGTAGGGTGTTCCCTCATTTTCTTTTCAAATATTTTTGGAACAATAGACACCATGAAGCACTGTTGAGTGGGATTTTTCTGTACTTTCTGTATAGTCCAGCACCCTCTTGCTTGTGTTTTGTAGTTCTCAATCTCCCAATCATACAATTCGGCGTTTGATTTATAACCAACTGAGTATTGGTTACCTAAGTGAAGTTCTCCATGGATTTTTGGTTCTGTGTAATCTGCATTGTTGTGGATTTGGTAGAGTTGTCAGATATCGACTTCTTCATCAATAGGTTCAATCCAAGGTTCCCCTTGAGATGGATGAATGGGTACAATGACCTTTTGTCCATTTCCCTTCAATTTGATTCGTTCTTTGTCCAAGGATATGGATGCTTTCATCTTTCTACCCCAAGGTCGACCGAATAGCGTTGGGAAGGAGCTAGATCCTTCCTTTGGGTCAATGATTTCAAATTCGACCTTGGTCGAGATTCCTTTTATAGTCGTTTCAGCATTTTTTCAAACTCCAATGGTTTCAATTAGGCCTTGGTCGGCTAGTTTCAGGTATATGCCTGACTCATAAAGTCGAAGTCTGCCCATTTGTTCCCAAGTGTCACGAGTCATGATGTTTACTTGTGAGCCGAAGTCGAGCACTACTTGTCGGACGTGATAACCTTCGATTTCCAGGTTGACAAGTGGGTCGACATTAATTTTGTCTTTTTTATTTAAGCTACAGATGTTCTTTGTTTGTTTTTCAGAGTTGGTACCTTTTATTTCATACAACAAATCGATGAACTGGGATACTAAATTGTCTGTTTGAACGAGTTGGATTAATTCGTTTATTGTGTTATGTCGGTTGTTATGAATATTTTCTTTTCGTGCAATTTCTTGAAATACATGAGTTGCTTCTTTATATGTTTTTTTCCTTCAGTGGGTCAAGATAGACATTTTTCTCTTTTATTTTACTGATTCTGGAGTTATCAGCTCCTATTTTTATTCCTTGTCGAGTTACAATATGTAAATTTTTGGTGGTTATCACATCATTGTTTTGCACACAGGACAAGACATTAACATTTTTTTTTGTATTAATTTTTTCTAACATGGTAGGGCAATCCTATAGTGAGTGATCCCCTACCCCATAGTGAGTATAGAATTTTAGATCAGTTCTATCCTTTTATGGACAGTCTGCGTATGGATGACCCTCTTTATAACAAGTGAAGCACTGGATGGGTTGACGCGGTCGGTTGTCACGATTCCCAGGGAATCGACCTCTTCCTCCATAGCCTGTGCGTCGATTGTCATACCAATGCTCATATCGCCGACCATTGTATCTATGACCGTTATGATCGTTTGCTAGATTGTTTTGCTCGTTATGTTGTGCCACTGCATTCGTTTGGTAGACCTCCTGATAGTTCTGTCGGTTCTTGAGGTTCAGCTGATAGTCGACCGTGTTATGAATTTTGGTCTCGCAGATGGCACACCAGGAAGCCTTTCCGTTCTTCATATTGAACGGGAAATATTTCATCGAGTGATCTCCGTGCTCCTGGAAAATGTCGCAATTCCTGTCAACAGCTATCTTTTGAATGGTCGGTTGTCGAGCATTTGGTGCACCAGATCTCCTGATTCTTGAGGCTTATCTCCTTCAGAGACTTTTGTACGTTCTCAAGTTGTTCTTCCAATATGTGGTCCATGGGGTAAGCGGGAATGTCTTCATCCATCTCCACCTAAATAGATTTTGTTAGCGCATCTTTGTAAGTTTTGAACGTTTCCAGACTGACGTGTCGACGTACTTTCTGAGATAGTCCTGCAAGAAACCATTGGATTAGTAACTGTTCATCTATAACATAATCCAACTGGATCATTAGGTCTTTCCAATGCTTATCATAGTCACGAACAGATTCCCTTTTCTTTTGTGATGTAGTTTTAAGTTTTTTCATAGCCAGGTGCTTAGCATTTGGGGTTTTGAAAAATGACAAAAATTGTGCCTTAATCTTGGCTTTTGTTGCTCTGGGTTGTCATTCTGAAAAGGTCATATACCACGTCAATGTCCTTTTCCTTAAGGCTCCTATGAACTGTGCCATTTGTCTATCTTCATCTCTAACTTGGTTGGCCTCCCAAGTCGACTCATAGATGAACCAATGTCATCTGGGGTCCTCATTTCCCTCATAAAGAGGAATGTGATCCAATCCGTGACCCATGTCTGAATCACTGTCACTACTCTTAGGAGGTGGCAGTGGTGGAGGTGGGGGTGGTGATGAGGGTGGTGGGGTTGTAGGTGTATTCGTCTCTGCAGAGCTCTAGTCAATGGAACTTGCATTCCTGTCGGTTGTCAATTCTTTGTCGACTTGTAGTCGTTTGATGTTGACTTCTGCTGTCAATGGTCCACTGCAACTATTTGGCAACATTTTTGAATGTTATGTTTCTTCTAAAGCTATATGTGGTGGGGGGGGCTCTCCTTCATGTGTCGGTAAGAGCAAGTGGATACTTCGGTGGGAGGGTGCCACTTGAAAGGTCACCCAGTTCCCTTCCTCTGGTCGACATATAATGAGGTGTCGTCCATTGTACGTGTCATCGCATAGTCGACTCCATATACTGAAGTCACCAGCTTGTAGTCGGAGGTCTTCTTCAACAATAGTCTGTATTCGAGTACATGGAATCAATGGAGAGAGGGTTGTTCCTTCATTGGGAGCTCTTAATTGGAGAGCTTCTGGTTGCTCTATCCACAATTATTCCTCCTTAGGGGATGCTTCTTGTTCCACACCTTCTTCATGTCGGTCATGACCTGACTCTGGCAGACTCTCTTCCTGGTCGTTCTCCCTAAGACTTCTCCCTCTGTGCAGCTCTAAGGCTCTTTCTTGTCTTTCTTCCCTTCTCTGGTGTCTCTCTTCCCTTTCTATTTTCTGAATGTCCGACATACCTTCGTATGATACTATTCTCTTGAGTTCCCTTTTAGTCGACTTCTCATTACTGGTGACTGTTATCTGTTTCTAGTCAACTAGGATCCACTATGCACTATCTCGACATATGACCAGCTACCCCCCCATAGCCTACCCAACGCTTTTTAGAAAGCCTGGATAGTTCAGTCTATTTGCTTAGGAAGTATTCCCACTCCCTTTTTGCAATGAATTTTTCCCACCTCCTCTGCTTCTCCGCCCAGTTAGAGTTCGATGGAAGTTCGTGAAGTGATGGATGAGGTTCGATAATATGTCCTCCACGGATCAGTTTTTCCAGCAACTGTTGTTCTTTAATCTCATCTGGCTTTCTCATCCAGGAATTTCTTCAAAAGTTGGGGCACTCATTCGACAAAATTTTCATGCGTCTCTGTGAAAAATCTTTCTTTTTCTTGTGCGACTTTTAATTTCTTCCTTCATGTGTAATTCTGCAAATACTTTGCAACTTTATGTTCCCACCAGTCCTTAATCTCTTGCTCTAGTATCATCTGCTTTCATACATTCCAATCGTGTACTACCAGCAACAGAACCAATGTTGTAATCTCATAGATCACATAAGGTTACCAATAATACACACTAAAACATATATAAATATAAAACATAGACAAGAGATAAGAACAGATAGATGAATAAACAGATTATATCATACAAATGAGTCCATACAACACAGAGAACTGAACTGAGTTCTCATCTGGCTCAACAGCCTATATATATGATTACAAAACAGTTACAAAATAACTACCTGTTGGTTCGGTGAACCGACACGACCTTAGGTGGCCGACATATTCTCTTAGTTTAGTAGGCCAACCGACTTAGTCGGCTAATCGACTAAGTCCACCCATTGACTTAGTTGGGTGATCAACTAAGTCGGCTCTTCGTTCAAGTCGACTTATCGACTTGCTCCTTCTACAATAATCAAGCAAATTATACAAAGGGGAAGCCTAGTGTTGTTTACAAACTTGGGATGGTTATTTGGGTTCCAATGGAGGATAATTCCTTCCCCTACGATATTGTCATTGGGATAATCAAGAAAATTACACAAAGGGGAAGCCTAGTGTTATTTACAAACTTGGGACGGTCATTTTGGTTTCAATGGAGGATGATTCCTTCCCCTACACCCTGGTGCAGTGACTCTCTATTGTAGTTATTGGGTATGTATAGGATAGTTTACATATGGTGAGTTCGAAAACATGCATGGTAATTTCATGAATTTCATTTCCCTACTCTAGAAAGTGTGGGATTGGAACTAACAATAAAGGAAGAGGTTGATGGGATTCAAAATTGTAAGAACTGTTAGAAGGAATCAGAGATGTACAAGTTGATATACGGGATATAAGGAGCATCCTATGTTGAATCAATTCATAGTTGGAGGGTTTGTTAGAGACAATCATCAGATCACAATACATACATCCATTTTGGATACTCGTATGGATGACATAGAAGGTAATATCATAGTTTATGGTGCTCAAGTGGAAACAATGATGACAACCCTAGACAACCATAAGGAGTTGTTGATAGAAAAACATTCCAAGCTCACCGATGAAGTAGGAATCAAAGGAATAGAATAAATGAATGTTCATCAACCTCCCCATGCCACTATGAAAATTCCAATCTTAAAGAATCGTGCACAAGAAACTTGGAGATCCAAGTCATGTATAGTGTCCATTGCACAACTTAAGTTTTTTAGTTTCTTATGAACCCTTTTTTTGTAAATTGGTGCTAGGTCAATATGTTAAAATTTATAGTATTTCAGTTGTTGATAGTTTTTGGCAAAGAATTTTAAGATTTTGGAAGGCTCTAAATAGGCTATACAATGCTCAAGAAACTTTGAAGTTGTATTTTTAGAAAGTTGTATTGTTTTGTTGATCTCTTCTCAACTTTTCATACTATAAATATACTTGTTCTAGATTTTCTTTTAGTGTGTGCATGTTTTACTTCACTAAAATGTGTGCAAGAAATTTCATTTCCCCCATGCTTCACTCCTCATTGCTAATCATTATCACACTTTAGATAGTAATTTTCCCAAATCCCATGGATTTCAAATTCTATTTAGAAATTGGCATTCATATCCAAAAGTAATGGTGGTTTCAATTGACATTGAGTTACAAAATTAATAGTGGAGGTATTAACTTTTTTTTCACTTTTTGCATGTAATTGTTATTGTGAAAAAAAAAATGGCCTTATGCCCTAAATGAAGCTTCTCGGGTTCAATTCCCATTAACAATAACAATGTAACAACCCAAAAAAATTCTTAGACTAGATGTGTTTCCATGAACACATCCTCAAATTGACACATGAGACCCTGGTAGGTAATCTCTAGTTTACTAGAGAAAAATGGGAACCATAATTAAACCATAAAAGAAGTCCTAAATAGGAATGTGACTTGAGTCCAAGATCCTTGAGTGAGTCCTCAAAACATCACACTAAGTTACTTTGTAGGGGTTATTTGTGAGCGTCTGGATAAAAGACTCTAGTTCTACTTGCTTTCTTCCTAGGATCAAGTACCATGGACAAATCATTGAACCAATAGACTCTAAACTTTGTAGTGTATCATTCACTTCCAAGCGGGTTATCACTACCATGACTAGGAATGGTGTGAACCTTACATTGGGTCTCAAGGTATAACCATGGTCAGGGGAGGAAAATAATGGCCTTGTTCCCTAAATGAAGCTTCTCGGGCTCAAGTTCAAATAACAACAACTATGTATCAACCCATGAACCTAAATTAAGATTCTAAGGCTCAAGTTCCATTAACAACAACTATGTAGCAACCCATAAACCTTCTCATACTACATGTACGGCCATGAAGACATATGAAAACCAACACTTAAGGGTGAGTGCACAAAGTTGAGGGACCTTTTAGATGCAATGGTAGACTGAATTCAATCACTCTTGATCCATAAAATAGAAATCATCCCAAGCAATCTCGACCCTGCTAAGCCTAGTCCCAAGGCTTCCAACATGCATGCCAATTAAGATAGTACACAAAAATGTGTCCTCATTTTAGTAATACAAATTGCACTCACATTTTACCTTGCATAAACACGCTCCTGTTTCTGAAAACCTATTTTATGGTTAAAATGGGTCGAGCCTGTCATTTTCGCCACAACGCCACATTGATTAGATCTTGGACAAATCAGAATGAGTTAGGGCAAACGCATGTTGGGTGAGAGAAAGGAAACAAAATCCACCTTGGGATCAATCTCTTGTTTGTGATGTATTTTATTCAACTCCTCTCATGCTATTTTCCATATATTCATTATTTTATTTGCCCTAATTTGAAATTAAACCAAAATATTTTAATTTATATGCCCATAAAGGAATTTACATGGCCAATGGAAACAAAAACCCCAATTTGATCATAAAAACCAAATAGTTTTAACTATTTACCAAAATTCACATTCCCAATGGAAACCAAAACCACAATTAACCCATAAAAATCAAATCAGTTTCATTGTTTCCATATGCATATTCACAAGCATTCTTGTGAAGCCATACCAAAATTCATAAATATGCAAAGTATTTCAATCACTTTGCAAGTTTGCATAAGCAATTTATTTGCCCAATGTAAACCAAAACCACAATTAACTCATAAAAAACAAATCAACTTCACTATTTGCATATGTATATTTGCAAGCATCCTTGTGAATTCAAACCAAAATTAACAAATATTCAAAGTATGTCAATTATATTGCAAGCTTGCATACAACTAAAAAAAATCAAGTAGAATTCATATCTTCCCTAAAATACATAAAAAAACAAGGTAAATCCCTTGCCTCTATTTGAAATATCAAAGTTGGTACTTCAAAAACATCAATAAACACCTTTTAGTTTTGATGAAAATTCCTAATCCAAGTGTTAAAATAAGGTATAGAAGCTTCTCATGCTTAACAAATATTTCCTCTTCACAGAAGGGTACTTTTTTGTTAAAGTCAAGACAATGAAGTTCAACAATAGGCTCTACGAACATCAAGATACATAGGGAGGTTGATGTGTTTGATTACATGCCAATCACATACTATCATACATGATAGAATCCAATGGAAACCTTGCAACCATAAAATCCATTATACACAATTATGCATTTAGTCTCTCATGGGTATATCGAAAGAGTGCATACAACTAAAATAACATCAAGTGGAAATCCATACATGGCCCAAATCACATATAAACAAAGATCTTCTAAATGGACTTTGGAGTACAAAAAACATCATGCTACAACAAATAATTGCATATCTAACAAAATCATTTCCTATACTGGGATTTTATTCATCAATAGCACATTATGCCACCTCTTCTAGGATCTAGCCATTGCCTCCACCCACAATCTAGGAGCTGGTCCTGCAAGGGCATTAGTCAACACCTCACAATTTTGATGAAACTTCATAATACAGGCCTTAAAATAAGCTAGAGGAGCTTCCCATTCAACATATGCACATAGGACATTTTATGTACACATGCATATGGAAATTGGAATTAATACTTGAATTTAGGACATAAATTTAAAATGAAAAAAATGTTAAATGTTTATTCTTTACTGTAAAATTGAAGATCAATTTTAAAATTTAAATAATAGATTTAGTTTATGTTGTTATTTGTCGTACATTGGTTTTACACTTTTCATTGCTTAGAGATGTCATTATATCATGTGTTTATTTTTCTAATGATATTTTATTTGTATTTGTGATTGTAGTGGCTACTATGGGCCACAATGTTGAGATATTGAGGGTTATTGGGCATCTTAGAGAGATTGGTTCATTCTAGAGGGGTGGAGATGACCTCCTTCGCTCCTTGTCAACCTCATTGTTGACAATAATTGATACGATCACCAGATCAAACGATGCTTTGTATAGCATCGCATCCTACAGGGAAAGAAAAAGAAAAGAATATGCTAATGGTTTGAGCTACAATGAGATAAAGAAGCTAAAAATAACTAAAGAGCACATATATACATTGTTTAGAGTGCCTGGGACGGATGACATTCTAGAGAGCACTAGGACACATATTTCGATTGAGTGGTGCATCTTTCCACCCGTTGGAGACCATTGGATGGATAGATGGTACATGGTTTTTAACATTCCCCCTCACAACAATAGGGAAGTACCATTTTAATTCCTCCAAAAGTTGTATGCATAGTTTGTGATGGGGAAACATGAAAACTATTTTTACATGTTGGGGTTCCAAGGCATTGGTAGGGGAATGACCCAAAACCGACCCAATTCTAGGCATAGAGATGCCAATCGATAGATACATGTATCCCATGCCCAACTAACCAGGCCAGAAATCCCTCCTACACATGATATGGTTACCCAGACACAGGAGGAATTTCTTACTCTAGCTAAGATGGTTTCCTGACATACCACAATTATTGATCAAGCAAGGCCCTCTTCCTCTGTTGGGGTACAACACCAGCTTCCGATGGTAAAGGACAATCTATTGGTGGGGATAGACTGACATCCCATGTGCCTCAAAGTGATCCACATGTGTGCACAACGTGTGGTAAATCCTGTTACGGTCCTGGACCAACACATGGTACCTCTACGATGACTGGTGGTCAGGTAAGGACATTGTTAAAACTCTATTGTTGTTCAATTTTTAATTTTTCCATATTATACACATATTCATTAGAGGAAATTTCAATTTAAAATGGGCCTTCCAAAAATAATACAAATTCCATGTCATCATGTATTAGCCAATCAAAATGCTTTAAAATTAAAAAAGGGAGCACCTCTTAAACAATATTTTAATATAAATTTGTGGATAGGTAATGTAAAAAAAACTACTTTTTTATCGTATTTTCGGCATATCTCCCTATGTTTTTACTCAAATTTCGATCAGGAGAGCTCGTTGGATGTGAAATTAAATTCCGCATCCAAAGAGTACCTACTTGGCATACTTTTGATGGACTCTACTACCTCAAAAACAAGAAATACCTAAAAAAACATGATGATGAGGCCCATTTTGAGTTGAAATTTCCTCTATTGAAAAGTTTCATAATATATGCAATTTTTACTTATTAGATTGACGTCTCTCAAGGGGGTGGTAGTGGACATGGTGTGGTTGTATACGAGGCCCAAACAACCAACACCGAGGTAATATTTCAACATGTGTCATTTTGTTAATACATTTCATATTTTTAGTGCATGTTAGTCTTGATTAATTTGTTAAATTGTCTAATATTTACAATTTTTTAAGTTGTAGGAACCCCATTTAGAACCGGATGATGGAGGCATTGATCTCAGTGAATTATTCCCAGGTGGAATTTATGATTACCTGAAGAATGTAAGTACATGGCTAATGATTGAATCTTGTTCTAATTATTTCAATTTCTTACTGTACACTCCTTTATAGATTACTAATATTTATAATTTTTAAACTTGCATATGTTATCTGGATCTGAAGAGGTGCAAGAAATTGTTGGCAACAGTCCCTCCCATGGGGGAGATATGTCCCAATAAGGGGTAAGTATATTAAAACATGTTAGTTTTTTCAGTACATATTATTCCATCCATTCAATACCATGTCTAACTATGGTAACACTTTATGACTGCAGACATCATCACAAATCCTTGCACATCCTCTTTGGTTTGGATCTCCCGATAGTCCAAACCTAGATAAGCGGGTTTTCTACACCAAAAGACCCTCTTGCTTAAAAATAGAGGGTGTCCATGACGATGAACCTACTCATTCCATAACAATGTGCACACTTCCAATGGCAGTTGCTGGTTAGATTTGAATTCACTTCACAACTAGTTTTTCTTAATGTTATTTTCGCATGTTTACAGCGTTAGGATGCAGAGTCATCTGTGCCAGAGCTTAGTGGGGTTGTTGATGCTGCAGCCAATGTTGCATCTACAACATAGATAAGTCACACAGAGGTACATCTACTCGAATATTTGTAATTGTACAATTAATTTGTATTGTCTCTAGACACGCACATTGTCTAACTATTTTATCATTTGCTAAATGTATCCAAACCATGGTCCATTGGTAGACATGACCAAGGTTGATGTTCAACCTACGGCTCCTCTTGCTAGTGAAGAAACCCTGTCTCATTCCCAGGAAAAAAAAAATCGGTGAGATGTTCATTTTTTACATAATTGATTAGTACTTTCTCATTCATGTACATGTTGATAATTGTTGAGATAATTGACATATTTTTTTCTATTTGCAGAGAAGCATTGTAGAGAGACTCTTTGCAAGGAGGAGGACACCAAAGGCATCCATACCCTGGATGGATGCAGTGAGTGTTTGTTTTGTGTACAATTGATTCGTATTTTAAATTTGCAAACTTTGTTATTGATGGACTGTACTAGTTCAGTTACCTGATCAAGAAATATTGTCATTGATTTGTAGTTTCCAGAGATGCATAGTGGTCGTGGACAGAGGAAATAAGCATCAAGGTTGGGAAAAAACAAGATAAAGTTAGAGTTTTGATGTGTTAGTCCAGGACAAATATGTATTTTTTTGTTCAATAAGAAGTTAGAGTATAGGGGCACGGTCTAGGACAGATGTACTTTTGTTTGCATGTACATCAAAGATGTTTTTATACATGTACATTGACAGACCATATAAGGGCCTACTATTTTTGTATTATAACTTTCATGATATAAAAATTATTTCATATCAAGGCTCTTCAGATCTTCATGGTTCAGTCTTTTAAGTGTGATTATACACGTGTGTCCAAGAATGTTTCTATGTGTAATGTTCCCAATTTTTGATAGATTTTACGATTGCATGGAGATATCAATTATAAATTTGAGAACAATGCACAATTACAATATTACGTAATGACAAAAATGTGCATTTAAATTGTTTTTTACCACGATCCAATTGCATATACAATGTTAAATTGTATTCACAAAGATGGAACATACCTAACACACATAAGAACCTAGCACAGCTAAGCAACTAATCCAACTAAGTGGAATACAAAACCACCTTACCCACATAACAACCTAACAAAATTTTAAAGGATGCATGAATTTGACACACCTAAGCAATGCACCTATGTGGTCTACATAAATGAAATTAGTTTTGGCATGATGGCTTTCATCTAACGAATATATGGGATACACATCAAACCTAAAAGTATCTAAGTATAAGGTTGATTCAAAATAATGGTTATGATTATATATTGCACATTATGTATATCATGCACATTATTTTATCATTTTGTTAATGTACATGTCATTTGATGAGTCGCCTCGAGGAACAACTTTGGAAGAGATTAAAATTATGTGTGATTTTATTATAGTTTAAATTGATTGGGGAAGTACTATTCTGAATCTTGTTTTATAAATTTATGTTTATGGAGTATTATTTGAAACATTCATAGTGTGAAGATATATATTTTGTAATAACGGTGTAATAGGTTGGCCACTTGTTTCTAAACATAAACATGTTCCATTACATGGTTATAGACGTAATGGCATTGTCTCCTACTGCATTTCATCGTACAAATGCTCACATCTCTAGGATGACCAAGCTAAATTAATATGGAAACAAAATTATTTTGAATTTCCAGTCTCACAAATGATATGAGATCCTAATATCAATTCACCTCCACAAAGAGATTGGAAACTCCTTTCTCCTTGATGAAAACACAAACAAAGAATATTTCTTACTTGACAATAATGGGAAATAAGTCAAGTTCAACACCTCACAACAGGTAACATCATTCTCAACATCTATACATGGAATAATAGTTTACAACAAGTAGTTTTTCAAGAGGGTAATATCTACACTCACTCTCAAACAAATATCAATTAACACTTCTTTCCAATTCTTCATCGCACCCTATTGTGGGTATCCTTTATTCTTTGTGATGTTGATCAAACACAAACCACCAACATATATGTTTCAACCCACCTCCTACAGGATTTCAGGGACACCTCCTAAGTCCCTACCTGGGGCACATAATGGAAACCGTGCATCAAAATGAAGTTCTAGTGGGTCATGTAAGTGTTTTTAGGTAGGTTCCATGTGGGAACTCTAGCCACACATTCAGGATTGAGGAATTTGCAAATATGCCCCCTATGTGCAAAAAATTTGCATTCCCTTACTGTGCAAAACCCTACTTTCCAAAATTGACCTAAAACATTATCCCTCGTCCATGGACCCAAAGTAGAGGGCCACTCCTAGAACTATCCTGATGTCCTGAATCCAAGGGAGTAAATGATTCATCGATTCGAGTGACGACCATCATTCTATGGAACGTGGAATCCCACCTCCTATAGGCTTTCACGGACACCTATTGAATCCCTACATTGGGCATAGAATGGAAATTGTGCATCAAAACGAGGGTTCGGTGGGTCATGGAAGTGTGTTTAGGAAGGTTACATATGGGAATGCTAGCCACATCTTCACCATCGAGGAATATGCAAAGCTATCTCCTATGTGCAAAAATTATGCATTCCCTTACTGAGCAAAACCCTAATTTCCAAAATTGACCTAAAACAATATCCCTTGTCCATGGACCCAGAGTAGAGGGCCACCCCTAACAATTCTATCCTGATGTCCTGAATCCAAAAGAGTCAACATTTTGTCGATCTGATCCATGTACATCATTCTATGGCACATTGAATTCCACCTCCTATAGGCTTTCAGGGACACCTTTTGAATCCCTACTCGGGGCATAGAATGGAAACCACGCATCAAAATGAGGTTTTGGTGGGTCATGCAAGTGTGTTTAGGCAGGTTCCATGTGGAAATTCTAGGCACATGTTCACGGTCAAGGAATTTGCAAAGATGACCCCTATGTGCAAAAATTTCGCATTCCCTTACTCAGCAAAACCCTAGTTTCCAAAATTGAACTAAAATAGGATCCCTTTTCCATGGACCTAGAGTGGAGGTCCACTTTTAGCACTATGTTGATGTCCTTAATCCAATGGATTTTACCGTTCATCGATCCGGGTGACATCCATCATTCTATGGCACATTGCATCCCACATCCTACAGGCTTTCAGGGACACCTGTTGAATCCCTACTCGGGGCATAGAATGGAAACCGTGCATCAAAAAAGGGTTCTAGTGGGTCATTGAAGTGTGTTTAGGTAATTTCCATGTGGGAACACTAGACATATGTTCACGTTCGAGGAATTTGCAAAGTTGACCCCTATGTGCAAAAATTTCACATTCACTTACTGAGCAAAACCATAGTTTCCAAAATTGACCTAAAACAGGATCCCTTGTCCATGTACCTAGAGTAGAGGGCCATCCCTAGCACTATCTTGATGTCCTGAATCCAACGGAGATAACATTTCATCAATCTGAGCCACTACCATCATTCTATGGCACGTTGAAGCCCACCTCCTATGGGCTTTCAGGGACACCTATTGAATCCCTACCCGGGGCATAGAATGGAAACCATGGATAAAAGCATGGTTTTGGTGGTTCATACAAGTTTATTTAAGTAGGTTCCATGTGGGAATACTAGCCACACATTCATGATCGAGGAATATGCAAATATGACCCCTATGTGCAAAAATTTCACATTCCCTTAATGAGCAAAACCATAGTTTCCAAAATTGACCTAAACAATGATCCCTTCTCCATGGACACAGAGTAGAGGGCCACCCCTATCATTATCCTGATGTCTTGAATGCAACGGATTTGATGGTTTGTCAATCTGAGCCATGACCATCATTCTATGGCATGGTGAATCCCTCCTCCTACAGGATTTTAGGGACATGTGTTGAATCCCTACCTGAAGCATAGAATGGAAACCGTGCATCAAAATGGGGTTTTCATGGGTCATGAAAGTGTGTTTAGGTATTTTCCATGTGGGAACACTAGCCACATGTTCATGGTCGATGAATTTGCAAAGTTGATCCCTATGTGCAAAAATTTCACATTCCATTACTGAGAAAAACCCTAGTTTCCAAAATTGACCTAAAACCGGATCCCATGTCCATGGACCCATAGTAGAGGGCCACCCTTAGCACTATCATGATGTCCTGAATCCAACATAGTTGATGGCTCATTAATCTAAGCCATGGCCATCATTCTATGGAAAGTTGAATCCCACCTCCTACAGGCTTTCAAGGACACATGTTGAATCCCTACCTCGGGCATAGAATTCCTACCTCTAGCATCCAAACTAGGGTTTCTATGGTTTAGAATGAAAACTATGGTTTACGGTGAAAACTAGAGTTACTAGGATTTTCTATAGGGTTTGTAAGCTAGGATTGTAAATGGTTATTAGGCTAGGATTACCACTCCTTAACTACACAGCTCTTGCAGAGAAACAAATCATCAGATTCAAGAAGATGTCCTTACATGATCAAATTCGAGATTCAAGGAAAATGCAATAGACATATCCTAGATAGGGTGCTATATAATGGTCTTGGGTTGTATGGCATGATTCATGTAAGTATGAATATAATACAACAAATCCATAATGAAGCTCAAGTGCAATTTATCAAGTTGTATAATTCTATTCAATTTAACAATCTATCAAGCACTTAATCTATTAAGTTGTAAATAATCAATGAGACCATGAAACCAAAATATCTGACTACCACATACCTAACTACCTACATGTGGTCATTTGACTAGACCATCGGGATCACCTCTAATAGCAATAGTATCATTTAGCCTCTCGTGCTCGGAGTAAGGCAACAAGTATCGTGACTTTGATGAGTTATTGCTTGGCATTGTTTGCAGCAAGAGGTTTGTGCCAATAACTAAGTTTGTATAATGGTATACAATTTCACCTACTCTATAATCTTCAAATACATAACCTTTTTTCCTTCGTGTGTGGGAAACCTATGTCAAATATTCTCCTTTGATAACCATCGACCCAATTGGAAAATCATTGCCCTCGGAGTCGCTTAATAAGACAATGAGGGTATGCTTCCCATCCAAGTAACGTGCCAGCTAGTGGTAAGCATGTCAATAATTGTCTCTTGGGGAAACCACTGCATATATGTGCCTTACATAAAATAAAGTGCAGACCTAAGATTCAGCTAACTAAACACAACTAGTCGTCAAACATTTCAAATTTATCAACATAATAGTTGAACCTGGTTGTATGAGATCTGAAATGTGGTCATATTCATGTGAAATACTTGATTGTACCTATTCCAACTGGGATAATTCTGTAGTTATTTTTCAATCAATGGGGAGTGATACACGATCCCAGCTGTCAACCCAATCTTTGGATTCACAGTTGTCCCATTCACCAATGTTACATGGATAACAAAAACAAGAGAGTTTCCTTATCCACATTTCAACTATAGCATTTCCTGACGTTCTAACTGAATGGGATGCACGATTTCCTTGGAAGGTATTTCACTCATATAGGTGTGATTGATCTACATCAACCACCTGCCAAAAATATCTATGCACATGTTATTTTTGATATGATTGGTCTTCTTTCCTTCTAGCTCCCTTCCCCATCACTAAACAACACCATGCACCAATGTTCTTTGCATCTCGGATGAGAAAAATAACTATGAATTTCATATCTTGCCTACGTAATGCAGTCTTGATGAATGCACCTGCTCCATCATGTTCCCCTTTTCCATGTCTGGTCTCAAAATTGTTCCAAGTATGTGGCACCTTGTGCCTCTTGTGGAGAACACACAACCATTGGAAGACACGGGAATTTTTGAATTTCCCCGCACAACCATCAGACCAAATCCAATGTTGTTCCATCTGTATATTTATATCCTCCATGTGATTGTAGAACAATTGAAATTTGTGTTGTAAAAAATCCAAGTCATGACACCTGTCATCACTTATGTAAAAGTGATACTCCTTCAATATAACCCTTTTCTCTTTAGTACTCAGTTGCCCCATGTCTATAGGTGATATGGACCATTATGTTGACCTGGTCTGAGTGATAATATTGACTCTAAATCTCTCTCTATGGTTTAAGAGTGTATTTTTCCGCATAATCAACCACTGATAATATAGTTCCAATAGGAAATGTATCCCTACACATTCTAAACTTCTCATCTTGCCAACGAGCCACATGTACATGCTTTACGTACTGTTGTGTCTTTTCAAAGAATTCCTACATGAAGTCGCAAACCATTACGTAGTAGATCAACAGTAAATATGTATAGATCAATAGGTTGTTCAATATATAAAGTAGCAATACATGAAGAAAAAAATACTATTCAAGAACTCGTTGTTGGGCCGAATTAATGTCATTTTAATTCCATTGTAGTAATTGCCCAGCCATTTAATTTTTCAATCCAAGGTTCGTAGGCTTACGAAACAAGTGCAAAGTATATGCATGACTGAAGCAAAATTAAGCTAATCTAACCCCCCGTGAAACTAATACTAATCTAATCTAACCCCCCTTAAGCTGAAACATGCAATTGCTAATCTAATACTGGAAGATGAAACACACGGCTGAAAGTAAATTGCATAAAAAAAAGACAACATATGAAGAGAAACAAGACAACACATGTGAGCTCACATTAGCAATAAATCAATCTTAATTTACATCACAAGACTCAATCATAAATCAAGAAAGCATCAAACCAAAATTATGAAAAAAGCTAAGAATTCCCTTCTCCATATTACAAAGTCAAGAGTAACTTCTACAATCTACTATTCTCTAAGATAATCTAATATATAAGATATTATAAGATATAAGATATTCTAAAAAAACCTAAGATATAAGATATTCTAAGATAATCTAGGATTTAAGATTATTGAAATGAAGAGAGAGAACTCTCTTTTATACATGAAGGAAATAACCATCTCATAATGAGAGATCCACTATTCACTCAACTACTTTCCTATTATTACAAGATATGATCCCTTCAAATCCTCCACATATCTCTCACCAATCCTCCACATGTCTCTCAACCAAATCTCCATGATCTTCTCCTTGGAATATTCTTTGCATAACTATCTCCTTGAAATGGTGGAGGAGATATACGTGAAGTCATTTCTTTGAATTAATCCTTCACATATTCCTACACATTCCAGAGCTCATCCATACTTTGAGATATTAGTGAAAAACATGTTAATTTTCTAATATTTAATCATAAATTCCTTATAATACTAAAAATAAATAAAGTGGAAATAATAAGGTGAAACCCACATATATGTATGGAAATGGTATGATAAAAGGTTAATGGGATGATGAAATGTGAGGAATAGCAGAAGATAAAGTGGATGAAAAAGTGACATGTCTGAGTCCCAACATACTCCCCAACTGAACTTGTTGCATGTCCTCATGCAACCGTGTATGGATCTTCTCAAGAACTTTTGGCATCTAAACTTTGGCTTTGATTGATGATGTCTTTTTAACGATGAATATTTCCAAGGTGTGAAATGCATGAGTAACAACTGGCATTTCCTTATGGTTGGTTCTTGTGTGACAACCGTGAATATAAAGAATGTTGGTTCTTGTGTTAACAATATTCATTTCATGATGTGAAATGCATGAGTAATAGATGACATTTTCCTTATGGTTGGTTCTTGTGTGACAACCATGAATGTAAAGAATGTTGGATCTTGTGTTAACAACATTCATTTCGTCATCTATTTTCTAGCTGCATAATAATTTAACCATACACTCACGGAAAATGATAAGCTATTAATGTGCATGGAAAGCATCATCGTGCATAAGAAAGTCTTTTCTTTATGTTTATGAATCATGCCAATATGTATATCAATGTGTATGAAGCAAAGTGCAATAGAGGATTTGTCGGAAAAGAAATGCTCGTGAATGGTAAATGAAATGAAAAATGGGTGATGGTAGTTAAAAGAATGGAATGATAGTAGTGAGTATGTATTGAATATAGTTCCCCCTCCCCAACTAATGTGGTTGCATGTCCTCATGCAACCTAGCATGGGCTGTGAAAGAAATGCAACATGGTGAGAGAATTTTCCAAATTATTCATTTCTAGCATGTAAGGAATTGCATGATTAAAGTTTAGAAAACAACATACCCCCACTTACCCAAAAAGTAGATGAACGATGCAATAGGAATGTAGTTGATTCCGTTGGATTGTGTAATGTGTCACTACTACTGCGGTTGTAACTGCTGGATCATGGGATGTGAAGGAATCGGAACTGTTGCTGCTGAATCATGGAGAATATGTCACGGCTGCAGGATAAAAATGTAATTGTAAATGATGATGCATATGTAACTGCTGGAACTGTTGTAATGTGATGTGGAGGAATCTGAACTGCTACTGATAAATAATGGAAAATATGTCATGGCTATAGGATAAAAATGTAACTGTAGATGATGCTGCAACTGTAATTGTCGAAACTGTTGTAATGTGAAGTGGAGGAATCTGAAATGCTACTAATAAATAATGGAAAATGTGGAAGGTAGAAAGTAGAACTATGGTACACTCATAGATCTGAATTCATGTTTCTGCAACTGCTGATGGAGTCATGAGAAATAATATATAGTATTCACCCATTACAATACCCGATGGTACAATTCTAGTCATGCAAATAAATGTGTCGATGTCAAGCATAAAAAGAAGTCATTGGATTACCGACCATTGATGAATTCCATTAACCAATGTGAGGAAACTCACCAGTGATGTCAATGAGTACCAAGGTACCCAAGTACATCATGCAAAGTGTGAATAGATGTGCTGATGTTGAGGTACTTGCAAGATCTAACGATCAAGGGACATTGATGAATTCCCATGATTTTCAAAGAGAGAACTTGCCATTAAGGCATGCAAGCCTCCAGGTACTCAAAATGAACTCTAGTCTATATCCCAGATGAGGTGCTGAGGTTGATGGGGCAAGACTTGTTGAAAGGTGGGCCTTAAGGAATCCCACATCAATCAACGCGAGTTGGTATAAAAATATTGGTAGGACTATAAGTGAAAATATCTCACAGTCAAGCAATGGATATGGCAAGGTTATGTATTCATGGAAAGGGAGCTGGTTTATTTAGAAGGAAAACTAGAATGGAAAAATGAACTGAAAAAGATAAAGGGATGTATGCAATTTAGAAAGATAGGCATGTGTGAAGTCATGACAGATAAAGTGATGGAAAATGAACTTCAAGACATGGATGGTGAAGGTGCTCTGAAGGAGAAATATGGATAAACAATCATGACACAAATGAGTTTATGGATGGTTTCTATGTAACAACCAACATTATGATTTTTATAAGTAAACGTCATGAGTAACAGTTCCTTCAGGGTGTCTATCAAAGCATGTTTCTCAAAAGTTTTGTGTTTCTTTGAAAAGTCACTTCAGCGGCAAAATGTGACTGCCTCTGAAACTTGAAAAAAACTTTAGTACAAAATCCTGCATGAAAACTTATTAGTGAATATGTATTGAATATAGTTCTCCCTCCCCAATTGATCTGGTTGCATGTCCTCATGCAACCTAGCATAAAAATTGTGAGAAGTTCGTAAAAGAAAACATATCATGCAGAAAGAAGTACATAAGCTACAAAGAAAATTACCTGTTCCCCGTGCTAGTTTCATCTACGATTATTTTCAAAGTGACTTTAAGAAAAACGATTCAGCGTTAATCATAAAAGTCATTTCAGGAAAAATGAAAACGTCCATTTGCAACCATATTTTTGGTTTGGTTGTTTTTATTTTTTTAACTTTTTGTGATTTATATATATATATATTATTTTTTATTTTTATTTTTATTTTCTTTTGCAAAATGTAAAACAAAAGAAATAATATTTTTTTTTAATTTTATAATTTTTTCTTGTTTTTGTTTTATTTTTACAACACACCAAAATAAAATAAAATAAAAATAATGGCAAAAAAACTCAAAATTAAATTTACCCAATCATAGTTGTAACAACCCATCCAGTTGCGACAGCAATGGCTACAACACACAGTGGTGACAACGAGCTGCAACAACCACCGCTATCTACCCCATATTGATTTGCTTCTCACCTTCCTCCTTTTTGTGGTGTTAAGATCGGTCCAATTGCTTTTGCGATTATAATATTTTCATTTGATGCCTAGGAGCTTTGTTCAGCCTTTTTTTTTTCTTTGTTCATCCCTTTTTCTGAGCTTTGTTCAGCCTTTGTTCAACCTTCACAAAACTATGTTTAACCTTCACAGAACTATGTTCAGCCTTTATTGTCACAGCAATGGAGTTTACTATTTCAGCTGCTTGGAACCGGCTGCAACAGTAAATATGAAAAATACTCTTCCGAAGAACCAGCTGTATATCGCAAATCATGGCATTGTTTGGTAATTTCCTTGCGATTCAAGTAAAGGAGGATGTTACACACAAAATGCATGTCTCATATTTTCAAAATTATTTTCCATGTGCCCACAAATAGAGACGCGAGTCAAGGTGTTCTTATCTAGCATTTTTTTTGTTAAGGCTATAACAACCATTTGCAGGCCATTTGTTGCAGATTTATTCAATTCCTTTCCATTTTAGATGGAGCTGCAATACTCACCTAACTACTCAGGACTAGGAAATTAATGATTGAGTTATTTGTTGCGTGTATTTCTCCATGATTGAGATCTTTTCACAACTATCAATGAGAGGAGCACATTATCATTTGGTCAATATGCTTGCCAATCTAGATGAGAGATAACAGGTCTGATGGATCGTAGGTGCTGGGAAGATCAGAGGCATGCAATCTTGAAGCTTGGGATTCAAGTGATTAAATTATTCCATGTGGCCATGTTTTGTTGCAGGTTTAAATTGAAGGAAAGTCAATGCGACAAAAGCAATTCTGAGTGAGGACATCTCGTAATGTAATCAACTTTTTTTTTTTAAGTTTCAGCGTGGAAAAGCTCAATTCACTCTCATCGGCATTAAATTGCAGACCATGTATTTTATGTTTTACAAAAAAAGGATGGTTGCAAATAGATTTATATTCAAGGACAAAGACAAATAGATGGCTGCAAATCCAAAAAAATGTTGGGGCAGCGTAGACTACCTAACAGTGTTTTGGTAATAACTTACGTGTTTCATGCATGATTTGAATGATTCCAAAGCCAAAAGAAATTGGATTCATAGGGATACCTCCAGTAAAAATAGGTTTTAAAAATTCTATGGTATGGTATGTCATATAATTTGAATAACAGCCTGCATCCTAATGTTGTTTGTGAGTTCAACCTAGACCAACAGTCACTATTTTGAGTACAACTTTTTCGTTAAAAGATGGATTGATGTGATTCAAATTGGAGATGAAAACATATTAATCTAGTTATCTCCAATAGAAATAGGTTTTGAATACAAGAATAATTGATGGTTCAAATATTCCAATGAAGAGCTGAGAAAGCAGAGTTTTCAGAGTGCATATTTAGGATAGGTAGTTAGTCTTTTGGCCATATCTCCTTCGTACGATATCAAAATTGAATGATTAAAATTGTGTTGTAAACTAGATTTATAGGAGAGTATGCATTAGAGACATGTTTTGAGAATTCATCCATTAGGTATCCCAAAACATGATTGTCCCAACTATGTTTTTGAGCTTCCTACTCCACTCCCAGTCTGTATTTTGACCATATTTTTTTCATTTTAGAACCAAATTGAAGAATTAAAATTGGATTGGAAACTATAATTAAAGGGATACTTTGGATAGAAATAGATTTTAAAACTAATCCCTTATGGTCCCTATAAATAGGACTATCCCAGCTATGTTTCAGTGAATTTTAACAAGCCAAAATGCTAAAAAAGTGCAATAGATGAAACATAGCTTCCACAAAATGGTACAAATGTTTGCAAATGTCTATAATGATATATGTATATATATATATTATGGAATACATCCACATATCCTCAAGCAATTCGTACCTATAATGACTTACACAGTCTGTTGCAGCCACAACTGCAACTCCTAAAAATGATATGATTTTCGAAATAAAACCTCTGTAATTTTGTGGTTGTATAAATGGTTTGGCAGAGTTAATTTTCAAAAATCTATAGGATGAAGGATGAAGGAAAAAAGATGGTTGCGATTCCAATCGACGAGAAGCTTATAAGCATGACATTGTGTTTCAGCTGCTATGTTTCATCTTATGTGTTTCAGCTGTAGCTGTTACAACTTATTTTGCAAAAATAAAAAAATTATGAGCAAATGGAACAAATTGGAGACAAAAAATATATTAGGAAACAAAATTTCCATTCGTCAACAATAAGAATTCTTCCTGAAATCAATTTAGTCATCCTATTTCTGATCCTCGCGATCGCACGAAGCATGGAGGAGAGCATACTTATTTTGGGTGAAAGCAAAGACTGGAAATAAAATCCTACCTACTCTATGCTAATTGGGAATTAGAAAACAATTACATGTAATCAAATAGCCAATGTAGCCATACATGCAACAGTAATAGGAATATATTATCTTTCAATTCCGTGAATAAACAATGGCAATATACAAAGATGAACGAATTTAATTATTGTGGTTGTGATCTAACTAAATAAAAAGAAAAACTAAATTGTTATAACCTCATACTCGCTTGAAACCATCGTTCGATAGGGATTTCGTAGGCATAGTTTTCACTCCTTAGATCATGCTGCAACTCCTCGTGGTCCTCCTCGATCTCCTATTCACATGATTGTTCATCCTCGGATGTGCAGGATTCTTCGTATGTTGATTCCTTGTTTGTTGTTGAAGGAGTAATTCAGCTCTCGGCTACTTTCAGGATCTCTTCTTCGTGAGAAGAAGAGATCCCTACTTTTGCAAGGATCTGAGTGAGTTGTTCCAAGCTTAAACTCATTGTTAAATCATTTCTTACAGCACCCAAATCTAAATGAAAAATTTTAAATAAACACTCTTGCTGAAACCAATTAAAAAGAAAACACTCTGTACAAGAAAAACAATTCCTCTTCATAGTTGCAAAAAAACACACTTGCTGAAATTGAAATTCACACTTGCAAAATTGAACCACTCTTTGCAGAAATTGAAATTCACTCATTGCAGAAATTAAAATTCACACTCTAGTGTACACTTGCAGAAAAATAATCAAACTAAACTTCAATCCATCGTGCTTCCCTGGCAACAACGCCAAAATGTTGGCCCAAATTAATGTCGTTTTAATTTCATTGTAGTAATTGCCCAGCCATTTAATTTGTCAATCTGAGTTTCGTAGGATTACGAAGCACCTACAAAGTATATGTAGGACTGAAGCGAAATTAAGCTAATCTAACCCCTGTGAAACTAAGACTAATCTAATCTAATCCCCCTTAAGCTGAAACACGCATTGCTAATCTAATGTTGGAAGATGAAACACATGGCTGAAAGTAAATTGCATAAAAGAAAGACAACGTATGAAGAGCAACAAGACAACACATGTGAGCTCACATTAACAATAAAGCAATATTAATTTACATCACAAGACTCAATCATAAATCATGAAAGCATCAAACCAAAACAATGAACAAAAGCTAAGAATTATCTTCTCCATATTACAAAGTCAAGAGTAACTTCTACAATCTACTATTCTCTAAGATAATCTAAGATATAAGATATTCTAAGATAATCTAAGATATAAGATATTCTAAGATAACCTAGGATTTAATATTATTGAAATGAAGAGAGAGCACTCTCTTTTATACATGAAGGAAATAACCATCTCATAATGAGAGATCCACTATTCACTCAACCACTCAACTACTTTCCTATTATTACAAGATATGATCCCTTCAAATCCTCCACATATCTCTCACCAATCCTCCACATGTCTCTCAACCAAATCTCCATGATCTTCTCCTTGGAATATTCTTTGCATAACTATCTCCTTGAAATGGTGGAGGAGATATACATGAAGTATTTTCTTTGAATTAATCCTTCACATATTCCTACACATTACAAATCTCATCCATACTTTGAGATATTAGTGAAAAACATGTTAATTTTCTAATATTTAATCATAAATTCACTTATAATACTAAAAATAAATAAAGTGGAAATAATAAGGTGAAACCCACATATATGTATGGAAATGGTATGATAAAAGGTTAATGGGACGATGAAATGTGAGGAATAGCGGAAGATAAAGTTGATGAAAAAGTGACATTCCTGAGTCCCAACACTTGTTACTAACCTAAGCGGTGACCAATTGTATTTTTTTTCTTTCATTCCCTCGGCCGATGTCATATGTGACATATTTGAATGACTAGAAGTTCACTTCATGTCTCCCAAGTTCATGCTCATCGATGACATGTATGCATTTGTCCAAAAATGTCATTCCACCACACCTTGGGCAAGTCCCATCTATGCAAGTCCTTTGATAAAATGTGCAACCTTCTTCCCTTCTACACAAAATGATATGGATAAAGTCTCTAGATTATGTTGGTGCGAATGTAGTTAAGCATTCTTGCATAAGAGGGTTATGCAATACACACAATATATGTATATATGTGTCATAATAATAACCGTACTCAATGTGATCTCAACAACAACGTGTTATGAGATGTGTTTATTTTAACATACCATTGTTTGCATTTCTCGAAGGATATTTGGCCCAAGTTAAGTTCATTATGTTCATGCCTAAATCTCTCATATAATTATGTTTGCATCATGTCAAGAAAATGTTTAACGTGGGGCTCATGATCCCTTGAACCCCTTCTCAATTTTAGTACATCTTTTTGGTTGGATGAAGTTCTAGTATTGTCATGCCAAAACTATTGCACCAATCCCTTTACCACATCAATGAGCTTCATATCGAGGTGTGGTAACCTGCCAATGAAGAACCAGACATATGTTTGACCAAATTGAAGTTGTTCTCTTCTAGAACAATACCTATGGAGTGCTTTGATATCCAATCCTACAAGTTTGGATGTAGGCTTAAGAAGTCAAAGGATCTTGGTGCTTTTTTTCATGATTGATTGTGACAACACGCGATGAGCTACATTGCGATCCTTTGAACTCGATTTATTTCAAATAGTACTAAATGCATCTACTAAACTTTTGACAACATGAGAACTTGGTTCAGAAGATTTTATCATCTTTATCCTTAAGTTTTTCTTAACAACAGTCATAGACCTAGAATTTAACAACGATATAAATTATCTACATTTATCTCCATCACATTTAGAATCAAAATAGTTGAGAAATATTTGTTGAGATTGATATGCAATACTGCGTTTAGATAGCGTACCTTCAAGCAAACCAATGAGACTTTCATCCATATGTATACGTTTTGGATTTCTTCAGCGTGAAGTTGCTAATGGAGGTAGGGAGGTTTGAACTACACCCTGTACCATATCACTCGATCTGTCTAGTGTTTGAACATGAGCTTCATGTCCTTTTGTCTCTTCCTATCGGTCGAATGGTGGCAATTGGAAATCCTCTTGGGTGGTTTGAACAACATTTTTTTCTTCGAGCATACGTTTGGCATTCAACATCTCTCTAACTTCGTCACTTGTATACCCACATCCAATTAAATCTCCAAAGGTTTCAAGTGGCCTTGATGTGCACCTACGTTTTACTCCTTAATCGGTGCCATGTAGTGCTCGTTCTTCTACTGATATGGAGACTGGAGGACCCTCGAGCAAATGTTTTTTTCTTTCTTGATGTGGCATCCTCAAGAACCAGAATTGGTTGAGTGTCCATAGAGCGTCTTCGATTGGTCATGTCATTTCTTTTATTTTCTCTAATTTTTTCAAGGATTTCATTGGGTATCCTCTTCCTTGTTGATTTTCTTGCTCGATTGCATGATTTTCCCATCACCACAATGATCAATGATATATGGTGCTCCTCAATGTGAGATTACCCAAGCTTGGTTTCTTTCTTTCTCAATTGTGTCTAAATACTCAAATTAAGGGGAATATCGGGAGGAAGGTTTCCTTTGCAAGAAAAACAATGGTGGAGATGCTCTATGGTGCTCCTCAATGGGATATTCCCCAAGCTTAGTTTCTTTATTGCTCAATTAATTCTTTATTTCTTGCTCGTCAATGTATACCATGATCCAAGCAATACTTAAACACTTGTGATGAAGATGATTGATGTCAAAAACAAAATTTTGTGTGGAAAAATGGCGAAGAAGAGAATGAACGCACTATTTGCAACCTGAAATCACACACAGACTGTGAAACATGCGTGAAATATTATAGAGTGTTTCTCGGATAGGTACTTTTGTTGTTTATACTGAGACAAATTGAGCACATGTTATTGTTAACAAAAATGGGGGTGCGTTTTAACCACATAAAATGAGTGTGTGTTTTCCTTCAATAGTGTTTAGGGTCATTTAAGAAAGTAGTTCCATAGCTAAGGGATCATTCAATGTTTAGGGGAAATTAACAAGCATTCCCTAAGTCTTAGCACCTTAAACCCCACCCCCCCTCCCTCTCTTCAACCTAACTATATTATTTTAAAACTCAAGGCATGTGTGTGTGTGATAGAGATAGGTTAGGGGGTGTTAGTGGTAAGGGGAGACATAGGGATGTGTGTGTGTGAGAGAGAGAGAGAGAGAGATAGGTTAGGGGGTGTTACTGGTAAAGGGAGACATACAGATGTGTGTGTGTTTCAAAGAGATATGTTATGGGTTGTTAGTGGTAATGGGAGACATATGGATGTGTGTGTGAGAGAGAGAGAGAGGTTAGGGGGGTGTTAGTGGTAAGGGGATACATAGGGATGTGTGTGTGTGTGAGAGAGAGAGAGAGAAAGAGAGAAATATAGAGTGGAGGGTGTGGGGGGGTCCTTACTAAGATGGGGTGACCTATGGATGTGTGTGTATGTGTGTGAGAGAGAGAGAGAGTAAGGAGTGTGTTAGGAGTTTAGGAGCAATGGTGGGGATTAGATTAATGTGGGGATGTCTTGGTGTTGTATAGGGGATGTAGTAGAGGGGATGTAGTTGGGAGAGGAGGAGGGGGAATTAGTAAGAATTGGGAGGAAGA
>LPNX010459891.1:229160-263774 GCA_001517045.1 Pseudotsuga menziesii | reverse complement strand
GGAGGGGAGGTTAGTAAGAGTTAGGGGGAGAGGGGAGTGGGGGGGGTAGACATAAAATAATAAAAGTATTGGTATAATTGACAAAACAAACACTCATTGTAGTATTTAAAAATGTGCGCCCATTGTGCTTCAATAAAACGTGTGCCCATTGTGCTTCAATAAAGCGCACCCCCGTTTTGCTTCAATAACATGCACACTCATTTTGTTTAACTTCAAAAATGTATTCCCTCCAAAATGATAAGGTCGATCCTCCACCCATGTTGGCATGGCATTCTTATTCCTATGTGTCTGCTTCGGATTCAACATGCCTATGCCTTGGAGTATGATAAACCATGTCTAATTGAGCATTATATCCAAATTTTCATTACACTCGTGTTTAGTTGTTGGTTACAGTATGCTGCACACCTCCATTTTTTATGAAATTTAGAAACATATATGGTTTTTTTGCAGATTCTAAATATGTAATTTTTAACAAGAATACATATTTTTTTCTACTTTTTTCGTATTTATCTTCTGTCATCACTCCTCAACTCAAAAACACATTGTTAGTGTTTCGTCCATATCTCTGTCATTTCTCAACCATTTTGAAAACAAATTGTATGGTGCACTAAAGAACACCGACCTCTACATGCTATAAAAAAACCATTTCCAAACAATTGCATTAAGACATTCAAACGTTGCACCCACAATTGACATACCATTTTTGAGGTTTGATCACTTAGATAATTAAAAATAAAATAAAAAAATTATTTTTATTATTGCAAAAATAGTCGAGCACTAGTACTATATGTTCTCTATATGTCTACCAGTTTTCATAAGTTTATTCCATCATTTAGTCACTCAAAGGTTGCACCCACAAAAACATATACCTTATAATTTGTCCTAAAAATAAAAAGTGTCGGTTAAAAAATATCTAAATTTAGATAGTTAAGAAAATTTTCAATATAAACAAATATATATATTTGGAAACATCATTCAATTTCCTGCATTTCTTTTTTTTTACTCATTGCAATATTCATTGTGTAAGTGTGTCAAAATATCCATGTAAGTTGGTGGATGGCTATTTTTTTCAGTTTTCTATTGCATCTAACGCGCAAAAGAGACCCTCGTCAACTTGCACACACCATTAAGACACTTGTAGGTAATATCTAGCATAGTAGAGAGATATGGGAACCATTATTAAACTGCAACACAAGTACTAAATAGGAATGTGTCTCATGTCCACACCAAGAATAGTTTTTATCCCATGATCCTTGAAGGAGTCCTCGAAGCTTCAAATGAACTTCCTTTGTAGAGGTTCTCTTAGAGCCTATTAATGAGAGTGTCTAGTGCTACTTTCCTTTCTTCATAGGATCGGGTACCATGGACAATTCCTTGAAGAAACACATATGACATTTGAAGTGCATCATTCACTTCCAAGTGGGGTATGACCACCATGACTAAGAATACATTGTGAACCTTGCATTGGGTCTCAAGGTCTAACCAAGGTTATGGGAGTATGAAAATGACCTTATGCCCTAAATGAGGCCTCATGGGCTCAATTTACATTAACAAGTACTATGTAACAACCCATAAACCTTCTCAAACTACATGTATTTCCATGAACACATCCTCAAACCAACATACGAGACCCTTGTTGGTAATCTCTAGTGTACTAGAGAGGCATGGGAACAATGATTAAACTAGATCACAAGTCCTAAATAGGAATTCGTCTCGATTACACACCAAGAAAAGGTTTGATCCCAATATTCTTAAATGAATCCTCGAAGCATCACACAAAATCCCTTTGTAAAGGTTCTTTGTGAGCCTTCAAATGAGAGCCTATGACATTTGCAGTGTATCATTCACATTCAACTCAGGTATGAACTACATGACTAGGAATATTGCACTAAACCTGACATTGGATCTTGAGGTCTAACCAATGTTATAGGAGGACAACAACGGCCTTATGCCCTAAATGAATATTCTCAAGCTCAAGTTCCATTAACAACATCTATGTAAAAACCCATGATCCTTCTCATAATACATGTATTTTCATGAACACACTTTCAAACCAACACATGAGACCCATGTAGGTAATCTTGCGAACACCAGGAGGAGGTTTTGTGATTTATAAATGGGGCTTAATAAGGACCTTAATACCTAGAATTAAACATTATCAACCTCAATCATCATAAACAACACCTAGAAACTATCACACTAATCCCACTAAAGGGTCTTTGGCATTGAGTTGGATATGGCACCATTAAACATTAAGATGTTTTTCATGTCACAGATGGGTCTCAAGTCCTTGACCATTGTTTTGGTAGGAATAAATATCCTTAATCACTTGAGCATGGTAAAGGGAAGGAAATAATGACCACAATCACTAAACATAGCTTAGCATGCTCAAGCAACATGAACGCATGATTGAACCACCAGATGGGATCCATGTAGGGTATGTTTGGCCTATTAGATGGAAATAGGAATAGTGAATATAGGTTTTGAGAAATAGGAATGGTTTTTGATGTATAATAACTTGAATGGACAAACAGAAGTAGCATTAGAATTTTTTGTCAGGCCAATACTGATGTCATTAGAATGTGCTTCACACCATGGACAGGTCATAAGGCCTTTCAACCATCATCAAATAATGAAAACATGTTCCCTAGAATCTTTACAAAGATTCCTAGCATTAAAATACTTGTACGATTCCTTAAAACAACACATGAGAACTGTGTAGGTGTTCCTTGGCCTTTGAATGGGATACATGCACCAATACTAGTTCTTATGCATCAGAAATGGGTGTGAAGGCAAAAACATGGTCAGAATGGAAGGAATGTCCTTATGTCCTAATATAACCTTCTCAAGCTTAAGCACCACGATCAACACTATAAACCATGACATAATCCATCTTCTTGGTTCCTTTGGAAGTAATGATCCCTTTATTCACTTTGATCCCCCAATACCTAAACCTTAATCCTTGTGTTACATTAAGTGATAAGGCCCATAAATCTCTAAGAGTAATAAGGTCCCACATAAATATTTCAATAATTACTAAATGCGAACCAAGTAGAAATATAATTTAATTTTATATGTTAATCAATCTAAATAACGTGTGCACGGTTTATGACTTTATAAACTGTGCATAGTTTATGAATTTATAAATGTGTGCATGTTTTGTTAATTCAAAAACATGGGCACATTTTGTAAATGAAAAAAAAGTTTAAACATAGTTTGTTTATCTAAACATGTACATTCATCAATCCCGATATCACTTCCATCCAAAAATATACCAAAAATCGTAGAGCTATGTACAACAAACTATGGAGAATATTAATGATACAAAGTATTAAATTGTTTAAGTCATTGTTGAAGTTTTTTTTTTTTTACAAGTTATCAACATCGAACCTTGGGATAATGGACAACTTATGTAGTCGAGAAAGAAAATCTACGAGGAAAAAGAAGTCGCTTGAAACAATTCAAGAAATTAGAGAAAAGGCAAGGTTAGACATGGAAAATCGAAGGATTTCATCAAGTACTACTTCAATTCCAATCACAATTGGTGCCACAAATATTCCCACTAATTCACAACAGGAAAAGTGTAGAAAGTAAACAAAAAGACTCACATATTCTACAACAATGGATAAAATCCCTAGTCGACAAGTGAAGCGTAGGTTCTCATTAGGGGTGATTTCAATTCCAACATAAATTCAAACTCAAACAATGTCAAAAGAGGAAATACTATGAGTTATGGTCGAATCTAATTATTCAGGTAACAAAATTCTCGAGGAACTACCTATAGACCCTTTTATTGAAAACATTATGGGGGTCCAAACTTTGTTACAACAAGTAGATGATCTAGAGACTTCCAATCAGCATGCCTATCTGCCAATATTTTTTAACCAAGGGAATGAAGGGCTACAAGTTCAAGTCGGGTCACCATAAATGCATGGTCATGTATTTTTTTAGTGCTAAAGTTAACTCTTGACTGGAAGAGAGCCAATATTAAGACATATTTAAAATATAAGTTTATTGATTTGAATATTTGATTTTAGGGGGTATAATAATGGAAAGGGAAATGAAAGGGTGGATAAATGATTAATCCTAAAACACAAACCCATAAGTATATAAGAGAGAAAGTAAACATGAATGATGTATAAGTATAAGCCTACGTACAGTAGACATACATGAGCCATTTTGGAAATCAACTAGATAACCACAGAGAATTGATTACATGTCAAAATAATAAATGCCTTTAAATAGAAAAACATTATGTATAAAAGGAGACACAAATACATACATCTGCAGTGAGAACCTAGAGACAGAAACACTATCCTTCATAAAAAAATCACATAAATTTATTTCTATGAATGATAAATTAAAATGGATCATATAATATTTCTCATCCTCCATACCACTCTCAAAATACACTGATAGGCACATAAAATAAATTTCAGACTGGTAACTCAACACTTACAATCACACACATCCCCTCAGCTAGAAAACTCCCCCCTTCTCCACTGCATTACAAAGAACAAATTTATAGTAATTCCATTATAAGAGCTTGTTACAATCCTTTTTGGAGTTAAAATCTATCATAAAATAAAATCAACTCTGAGATGGTTGCAAGAAATCTGGGTTTGGTGAGGTCGAATATTTTCAAATTTGTGATTTGGAGTTCTCTTACCAGTTACTTTGCCACCTGTATGTTTTAGTTTCCATCTCCCTACCAATCACCATCAAAATCTATAACCGCTAAATGAAATCCCAACTGTGTTCTCGAATTCAAACAATGTTGCCTTGAAATGTTGAACGTTTCCTTAAAATATGGGATTGTAATATATCATTTGACCAAATTTTTCTTTGCTCAGTCTTCAATTATTCATCTAATTATAATAGGTGTTAAGGATGATTAGAATGATTAGAATGATTCCACAAATATTTTTGAATCATCCATCAATTTGAAGTATAGACTAGCATCAAAGCTTATCTGGCATTTAAAAACATGATTCAAATACACACATATATCTCTCAAATGACACCTGTTGAAAATGGAGAGAGTTTTTTCTAAATTATCACATTCATGAAAAACCCATGTTTTTATTTTTGTAAACTTATTCTCCAATATTTCAAAAAACATGATCAAAGTTATTGTCTTTTACAAGAAATTTGGTAAATTTGCAGCATCCTATAGCATGGACAGTTGTACATCAGTTTCCTCCACTTCCTCCAACACCTCTGGGCTTACTTCAACATTTAGACTCATCTCTTTTCAATTCATTTGAGTGCTCATGATGAGACCATTTTGGATTTACATATAACAATCACATAGGAAAATTGGTTTACACTGCATACAAGTGTGGGTTTACGCAACGTTCCTTTAAAATTTTGAGAATGTAGATCCCGATATTAACATGTTAAATACTACATATGTAACTTCCTTAATTCCATTGTGCTAAATGCATCGTAGAACTCCAAAGCGTATACAAGTGGATAAAATTCTCATAAGTTCTATTGAAGGTTAGTTATCTAAACAATTTATCTTGCTTATTTTTATCCTTGTTAAAATCCAAGTGTTTCGTTGTTGTTAGAAAATAGTTGAACATAAAGATGGTAAATAAGTCAGAACCATGTAATCATAATGTTATAATCTTGATTGATTCTTTTAAAACAAATGGTAAGAAAACTCATTCGGTAGATCATAATGCTTCTTGTCTTGTATTGTCACAAGAAATTGTAAACAAGAACACAAGAAATATTTGTTTGCTCAATCCAACGGCTAAGATTGTTAAAGTGAATGTCAAAACCGTTCAAAAATATTATATTAGAAGAGAACATCTTGATACAATTGAACAAACAAATTTTTTTCCCTCGTTGGTAAGCTACCGTGCTCCAACATGAATTTAATTGAAGCAGTTAAGGGACTAGTGCAAACTTTTTGGCATGATAACACAAGGCCTTCTTCAAATTAGAAGGATGTACTAAAATTAAAAAGGGGTTCTAGGGTCTGTGAACCCACCAATAAACACATTTTGGACACAACACACACAAAACTATATAAGACATTCAAGAATGGGCACACGGCATTGAACTTGGGCGAAAGAACCTTTGAGAAATGAAATCCTTGGTATGTTATAATAAACATACATTGTAACATGTATTTTTATACGTCGAATTTAGTTATTATTAAGATAAATATGTATACATTTGTCATGTTTTTCATTTTAACCATGTGCAAGAATGCTCAGTGATAATGCCACCAAATTCATCAAGATACTTTGTTCAAAGCATCATGTGTAATAGGATAAAGAGACAAGCATATTATGCAAAATGTTGTTTATATGGGACAATATCCCATGAGTGTGGTGGAATGGCAATAGTGAAAAAAAAAAATTTGTGAATATAATGGTAGACATCCAAATCTTCAAATGTGTCAACTATGACATAGGCCCTCGGAAAGAAAGAAAAAAGATACAATTGGAGATTACCAAGACACGTATCTTTCTCTAACCTAGCATTTATTTTCTTCCAAATATTAGTTCTAAAATTGTAACTAATTATGTTGAGATCTCTTTGTGCCACCAGATATGACTCTGTAACTTCATGAAGGATTTCATGGAAAATATGCAACAATACGTTAGGCATGTCCATGTGGTTTGATGGAAAGATGAGCGGTTTATAATTTTGAAATATACATTTCCCCTCGGTACTATGCTTTCAATTCAGAGTAAGTTTGTTGAATGGTCCATATCACATATAAGCATGTTCTGCATAGAAGTGAAAATAAATGAGTCATATTGAAGGAAAGTTACTTCTACGTAAGTGATGATAGGTGACATGAATTCCATCATATATGTCATTTCTTCTAGTTTTTCTATGTTCAATTGAATGAGAAAAACCACACATATGGAGTGACATTGTATTTGGTCTAATGGTTGTGCTAGCCTAGTTCAAAAATGTTAGAATAGTAGAGTCAAGCTAAAATATTTAACCTATCTAAGAAACCAACAACATATCATAAAAAAAAGAACAAGAAAATAAAAGGACAAGATAACACTCATATGTGTGGTTCACCCTAATGGGCTACATCCACGGGAAGGTAGTCTTCTATTATCTCTAGAATTTCTTCTCCAATATTACAAGAGAGAAAGGCACAAATACCCCAAAGAATATAGATGATGTACAACAATGTCACAATAGTACCACTAGTACATCAAGAATACATGATTATGTAGAGACTCACTTGACCCTATTATATACTAAGCAATGAGGAGGAGTTACTCTCACATATTGCATGTGGGATAATATAATTCTCCAAAATAACATCTCTTAATAAAATACCATGAACAAATACTCTACACAAGTAAATACAACACCATATAAATATGGGTTAAATGTATTACTCTTTTACATAATATTGTAGACAACTTCCGACATAATACAAAAACATTATTATCTTCCAAGGAATATAATATATTCCAACACTCCCCCTTAATAATGGCTGGGAGAAGGGCCCATACTAACACTAAGGAAGGAAAGAGTCATTACTACTCCCCCTTGATGACAACTTCCAGAAGAACCAAAGCTGCAAATAAGAATAACACTTGCACTGATGGAATTTGACGATAAACAATCGCTTCTTACTGAATCATGAAAGTGCACACAAACCAAGTTGTATGATGAAAGACCCACCAATAAAATGTCAAAAACATGTGATGGAATTCAATCGCAAGATGCCCAGATCACCATAAGAATCATCACAACCATACATGATAGCTGAAGAACTCTGATATAACATCCACACCAGTGTATAGATACCTTCTGAAGGCCGATACAATAGAACGTGTGGCTAAGAACACCACAACAGTGTACAAAAAAAAAAACTTAGATGGCCAATACGCATGCAGATAGCACACATTCTTCTAATCAAGGTGCAATATAAATATCTGTAGAAGACCTCAAACATTGAAGAAACAAGACCCCAATGGTCTATACATCGAAAATGATATCATATAGATGAACATCATAACTTTAACAGTAGAAGATGATGCTTCATTATTCTTGGAATAAGGTGAAATCCTAAAGAGAGAACTTATTTGTAGAAGAAATTTCAAGATTAAAGCATATAAAGATCATAAAACAAAATTGCTCATACAAAAATGAAAATACTTATATACCAAAGGTTAACAAACATCATATAAAGGAATGACAACATAATATGATAAAATAAAAGATTAACTTGCTCATTAAGGAAAATGAAATTAGTTTTACACATTAAGTGTCAGCCACAACATATAAATAGTGACCCAATGATTTTACTTAAATATATGAAAATTTAGTCATCAAGCAACTAATCTGAAGCATAGGTGCATTTCTTATTAGTATGAGGTTAATATGCAAGAGATGAATCCCTTGAAAATGTACATGCTTCCATATAGGAATGTTAGAGACAAGTAGGAACAAGATAACCTCTACAATCATAAGAATATAAATCTCAATGCAACAAGAACAAGGTGTTCATGATAAATAGTTCAAAATTTAAAGATTGCTCAAAGCCATATAAATATTGAGTGAAAGATGATCGAAATAAACATGACATGAGATATAGATAAATAAAAAGGTTTAATATGATAAACATATAGCAAATTATGATGAACTCATGATATCACTTATAAAAAATTATGAAATGACAAGTCACTAATGGTCTTAATCATGGGTTCATTTCTTGTTAACACTATGTAAATATGCAAGAGACAAAATTCCTTGGAAATGTCAATGCTTTCATATTGGAATGTTAGAGACAAATAGCACAGGAACTAGATACAATATCTGCAATACATAAAAAAAGAAACTATATCTCAATTAAATAACTTATGACAAGCCAAAAAATATGATATCACATAGATTAAAAAAAATGATTTTACTTAGGAATTTAATTAGCAAGAGCATATAATGATCATAAAGATATTACTTATAAATAAATGAAATTTTTTTTACACAAAGGTCAGCAATAACATATAAATAAATTAAATAATGATCACTAGACAACACATATGAGATTGTTCTTATAAAATTGTTTTTATAAACAAAACAAAGAAAAAACAAATTAATTATTAAGTATATTTAAAAAATATTGAGCATTAGATGGTTTATAGCTATCATCATGACAAAATACTAAAGATCCATGTCCTTAAAAGATGCCAATATTTCCATATAGAAATTGAGACAAATATATAGCAAGAACAAGAAATAATATCTTAATAAACATGATTAGAAGTAAAACCTAAATGCAAAAAATGAATAACAGAAAAATTAAATACTTACCGTACTGATCTGAATCTGCAAAAAACACAGTTAAAAAAACAGTAAAAGAAAGAGAAACTTTTACTTCAAACCCTTTGAAACAAAGTTTCCCAAAAAGCTTAGTCTTCTATTTTGGTCGTGTAAGTGGATCCAGAATGGTTGTTCCAATTCCAAAAAATAGGTTATAATAAAAAATACAGTAAGAACTGACAAAGCTATGGCCCTTTTTTATAACTGTCATTTTTATTACCGAAAGGAAGCCCAGAAATACCCAGTTTTATGTTATGGTCACGTGGGTGGATCCAGAATGGCATTTCCAATTCCAAAAACAAGTTAGAATAAAAAAACAGGTAAAAATGACCAAGTTACGACCCTTTTATATAATTGACGTTCTTCTTACCGAAAGGAAGCCTAGAAATGCCCAGTTTTCTATTCTAGTCACGTGGGTGGATTCAAAATGATTGCTCCAAATACAAAAACAGGTATAATAAACATTCTAGTAAAAACTGACTAAGTTATGGCCACTTTTTTATAACTGTCGGTTTTATTATTGAAAGGAAGCCAAGAAATGCCCAGTTTTGTTTTCTGGTCATGTGGGTGGATCCATAATGGCTGTTCCAATTCTAAAAACAAGTTATTAATAAAAAAACGGTAAAAAAATGACGAAGTTATGGCCCTTTTATATAATTGTCGTTTTAATTACCGAAAATAAGCCCAGAAAATACCCATTTTTCTATTCTGGTCGCGTTGGTGGATCCAGAATGGCATTTCAAATTCCAAAAACAGGTTATAATAAAAATTTCGGTAAAAACTGACCAAGTTACGACCCTTTTTCATAATTGTCGTTTTTATAATCGGAAGAAAGATCTCCTTGAGGAGAGCCGCGAAATCATGTGGATCTACAAATAAAACATCAAGAAACCCTTGAAAAAAATTCTACAAAAATATTACACAACAAGTTAGGGTTAGGGTAAAAAAATTGCAGAAATATGCCCAGATCTAACGAGAAGCCTAATGGCTACCAGATAAAAAGCAAATCTACAACAAAATAACAATGTCCAAATGATAATCATTATTGATGAGGAGAAATTACTCTCACATATTGCATGTGGGATAATATAATTCTCCAAAATAATATCTCTTAATACAATACCATGGACAAATACTCTACACAAGCAAGTGCAACACCATATAATTATGGGTTAAATGTATTACTCTTTTACATAAGATTGTAGACAACTTTCGACATAATACAAAGACATTATTACCTTCCAAGGAATATAATATATTCCAACACTCCCCCGTAATAATATCTAGGAGAAGGGGCCATACTAACACTAAGGAAGGAAAGAGTCATTACTACTCCCCCTTGATGAAAACTTCCAGAAGAACCATAGCTGCAAATAAGAAGAACACTTTGGCTGATGGAATTTGACGATGAACAACCATTTCTCACTGAATCATGAGAGTGCACATGAACCAGGTTGTACGATGAAATACCCAACAATAAAATGTCGAGAACATGTGATGGAATTCAATTGCAAGTTGGCCAGATCACAACGAGAATCATCACAACCATACATGATAGCTAAAAAACTCTGATATAACATCCACACTAGTGTAAAGATACCTTCTAACAGTCGATACAACAGAACGTGTGGCTAAGAACACCACAACAGTGTACAAAAAAAACCCAGATGGCCAATACACATGCGGATAGCAGACATTCTTCTAATCAAGGTGCAATATAAATATTTGTAGAAGACCTCAAACATTGAAGAAATAAGACCCCGATGGTCTATACATCGAAAATGATATCATACAGATAAAGATCATGAGTTTGACAGTAGAAGATGGTGCTTCATTATTCCTAGAATAAGGTGAAAGCCTAAACAAAGAACTTATTTGCACAAGAAATTTCAAGATTAAAGTATATAAAGATCATAAAACAAAATTGCTCATAAAGAAATAAAAATGCTTATATACCAAAGGTTAACAAACATCATATAAAGGAATGACAACATAATATGATCAAATAAAAGATTAACTTGCTCATTAAGGAAAATGAAGTTACTTTTATACATTAAGTGTCATCCACAACATATAAATAGTGAGCCAATGATTTCACTTAAATATATGAAAATTTAGTCATCAAGCAACTAATCTAAAGCATAGGTGCATTTCTTATTAGTATGAGGTTAATATGCAAGAGATGAATGGCCTGAAAATGTCAGTGGCGCCACATAGGAACGTTAGAGACAAGTAGAAACAAGATAACCTCTGCAATCATAAGAATATAAATCTCATTGCAACAAGAATAAGGTGCTCATGATAAATAGTTCAAGATTTAAAGATTGCTCGAAGCCATAAAAATATTGCATAAAAGATGATCGAAATAAACATGACATAAGATATAGATAAATCAAAATGTTTAATATGATCAACATATAGAAAATTATGATCAACTCATGATATCACTTATAAAAAATTATGAAATGACAAATCATAGGTTCTTTTTTTGTTAACACTATGTAAATATGGAAGAGACCCAATTCCCTTGAAATGTCAATGCTTCCATATTGGAATGTTAGAGACAAATAGCACAGGAACTAGATACAATCTCTGCAATACATGTAAAAGAAACTATATCCTAATTAAATAACTTATGACAAGCCAAAAAATATGATTTCACATAGATTAAGAAAAAATGATTTTACTTAAGAATTTAATTAGCAAGAACATATAATGATCATAAAGATATTACTTATAAAAGAATGAAATTGTTTTTCCACAAAGGTCAGGAATAACATATAAATAAAGTAAATAATGATCACTAGATAACACATATGAGATTGTTTTTATAAAATTGTTTTTTATAAACAAAACAAAGAAAAGAACAAATTAATTATTAAGTATATTTAAAAATATTAAGCATTAGATGGTTTATTGGTATCATCATGAAAAAATACTAGAGATCCATGTCCTTAAAAGATGTTAATATTTCTATATAGAAATGTGAGACAAAAATATAGCAAGAACAAGAAATAATATCTTAATAAACATGATTAGAAGCAAACCTGAATGCAAAAAATGAATAACAGAAAACTTAAATACTTTACCGTACTGATCTGAATCTGCAAAAAACATAGTTAAAAAAAAATACTGGAGGAAAGAGACTTTTCCTAACAACCCTTTGAAATAAAGTTCCCAAAAAACTCAATATTTTGTTCTAATCATGAGGGTGGATCTAGAATGGTTGTTGCAATTCCAAAAATAGGTTATAATAAAAAATATGGTAAGAACTGACAAAGTTACAACCCTTTTTTATAACTGTCATTTTTTTATTACCGAAAGTAAGCCCAGAAATACTCAGTTTTCTGTTATGCTCATGAGGGTGGATCCAGAATGGCATTTCCATTTCCAAAAATAGATTATAATAAAAAAAACAGTAAAAAATGACCAAGTTATGACCCTTTTGTATAACTGATGTCTTTATTACTTAAAGGAAACCCAGAAATGCCTAGTTTTTTGTTATAGTCATGCGGGTGGATTCAAAATGGTTGTTACAATTCCAAAAACGGGTGATAATAAATATTCCGGTAAAAACTGACCAAGTTACTGCACTTTTTTATAAATGTTGTTTTTATTAACGAAAGGAAGCCCAGAAATGCCCAGTTTTATATTCTGGTTATGTGGATGGATCCAGAACGGTTGTTCCAATTCTAAAAACAGGATATAATAAAAAAACCAGTAAAAATGACGAAGTTATGGCCCTTTTATATAACTGTTGTTTTTATTACCCAAAGGAATCCTAGAAATACCCAATTTTCTGTTTTGATTGCGTAGGTGGATCCAGAATGGTGTTTTTAATTCAGAAAAATAGATTATAATAAAAAATTTGGTAAAAACCAACCAAATTATGACCCTTTTTTATAACTGTCATTTTTATAATCGGAAGAAAGATCTCCTTGAGGAGAGTCATGAAATCATGTAGATCTACAGAAAAAACATCAAGAAACCCTTGAAAAAAATTCTACAAAAATCTTACACAACAAGTTAGGGTTAGGGTAAAAAAATGCAAAAATATGCCCAGATCTAAAGAGAAGCCTAATGGCTACTAGATAGAAAGCAAATCTATAACAAAATGACAATGCCCAAATGATAATCGTTATTGATTGAAAGCTATAGAAGGTACTAGATCATAGCAGCATGCTCTGATACCATGTTAGAATAGTAGAGTCAAGTTAAACTAGTTAACCTATATAAGCAACCAACAACATATCATAAAAGATAGGAACAAGAAAAGAAAAGGACAAGAGAACATCGATATATGTGGTTCGCCTTAATGGGTTACATCCACGGGAAGGTAGTCTTCTATTATCTCCATAATGTCTTCTCCAATCTTACAAGAAAGCAACGCACAAATACCCCAAAGAATATAGATGATGTACAACAATGTCACAATAGTACCACTACTACATCAAGAATACATGATTATGTAGAGACCCACTTGACCCTATTATATACTAAGAGATGAGGAGCAATTACTCTCACATATTGCATGTGGGATAATATAATTCTCCAAAATAACATCTCTTAATACAATACCATGGACAAATACTCTACACAAGTAAATACAACACCATATAACTATGGGTTAAATGTATTACTCTTTTACATAAGATTGTAGACAACTTCCGACATAATACAAAGACATTATTACCTTCCAAGGAATATAATATATTCCAACAAAAAATTCTCACATATTTCAATGGTTGATTTCATTGCATAAAAGATACAAGGTGCCACATATATGGAGCCATTTTGAGATGGGCCATGGGAAAGGTGACAAAACAAAGTTGGGGCATGTGTCAAAGAAACCCTTCATAGAGAGGATATGAATCTGTCTAAAATAACCCTATTTAAGATGCAAAATCTATAGTCAAGCGGTGAATGTCAGTAATGATAGTTGAAGGAAGATTGTAAGCAAAATCAACAAGGAAAATAAACATGTAGAGTTTTTTTCTGAGGTGGTCAATGTAGACTATCCACACCCATGGGAATGCAAGAGTGTGCGTGGGACTCATGGTTTTCATTTGGTTTAAAGCCCTAACAACCTTCGATTTGAAATATGGATGAGGAAACTTTCTTTCTTATGTCCTTAATGTAGCAATGGTGAATGGGAATAGTGTGAATCATCAAATTGAGTAGATATATGGGATCATGTTTCACTTAATGTTGATCGGTATGCAATTGCTGAAATAAACACATTAGAGACAGACCGCTCAGTGATTTCACCTTATTATGATCATGTCTTAGATCTTGTACTTTCTAGTATGTTTTCCAATCTGATTAACATATTTATTGTCAATTGAACTAACAATTAATGACCATTTTTTTTAGATTTCTTATATCTGCATATATCTCACTATACATTCCATATTGCAAGGCACATATATGCATTGATTTCCCCAAAAGATAATGAATTGGGTAGGGATTATTGGTTGGCATGTTATCTAGAAGTACAACAAACACTCAATATATATGTAACTAATGATGAAGGAAACCACTTCCTGGTTCGGTTAATGGTTGTTAAAGGAGAATACTTGACACATGAGAAGAACATAAGAAATAAGGGCAGTTATGTGTTTAGAGATTACAAAGTAGGCACAATTGTATATCACTTTACAAATTCAATCATTGATACAAACCTCAGGTTACAAACAATGCCTAGAAGAAACTCATGAAAGGTACGATACTTCCTTCCATATGTTGAGCATTTAGTATTTGTATAGGAGAATAATGGATACCATCGATAACAAAGATGATTCAGTGAGTCTACTTGAATGATAACAGGTAATTTGACAAATACGATATGTTGGTAAATGAGGTATGTTATTTAATTATGAGGTATGAGGAATGATGTATGAGTTATCTTATTTAATTATCATACATGATATTTTCTATATTCAATGTAGTGTTTTATTTGACTAACCAATTTTTCCTTCTATGTACTCAGGTTCTACATTAAATACAAGAAGGAAAAAGTAGTGTCTTTAGACACTGCAATGACATGCTTTGATTTTTTTTGTACATTCGAAGTAAAATGGAAACTAGAGGTTTTATCTATATATTGTTTATACATGCATATCTAGGTGTTATCATTTTGAATGTCCTACATGATCCAATGGAACTTATCAAACTGTAATGTATTACCATGCAAAGCACTTGGCATTCCCTCAAGATGTGGTTATGGAACTATAAATGTTTTTTATACCGAATAGTGAAGCTCATTGTTATAAATTTTGCTTATTTCATGATTCAATAGGTTTTTGTGTAAATGGACATCTCACATTAGCTTTAAAGCGTCCACATGGAAGGTCACAATATGGGATGTTATTTTGTTCTCATGAAGACTATATGTAAATTTCAAGGGTAGTTCTATCATGTGTGGTTGTTCATACCATCCATTTTTGTTTATTTAATTTTTTGGAAATATAAATTAATGATGTTGCAATTAGGGATTCAATACTTGAGATATTTTCCATTCAAGAATACTTAAAGGAGGTACCGCCTGTTTGTGGATATAATAGGAAGCTTGAAAAAGACGAAAGAGTGATTGTTCTATGTAGTGTTTGTTTGTATGCTAACATGGAAAGGCATAAAAGTGAGTACAAGAAACCAAAAGTTGTGAGTAGTATTGTGATGCAAAACTTTTGTGAGTTAAATAAGAGGGGACCCATCTTACCTCAATACTTTGATATTATGACTTACAATTATTATTATGTCTGTAATATTTCCATAAAATTTAATATATGAGTTTTAGACCAATATATGTACCATAGGTCATTGAGGAAAAAATATGCAAACCACATGTAATTTATGGAAAACCATCCTCTTTATTGCAAGAAAGTGCACACCACTAGAAACATGATAGAGGTTAAAATAAGTCACAATTAACATTTTGCATCAAAACCTCTCAAGGTAGGGGACATTTTGACTAAGGCACATAAAAAAGCATGCCATAATGAACCAGGGATGTTTGGGCATAAAGGGAGGGTTATCAACTGACCTAGACCCCAACTTGTATTAGCTTATGGAACTTGAAAGCACTGCTCCAATACATTTTTATTCCCTAGGAACCAATTTGAAAAGAGTCCTCGAATAAGTTTTGGAAGAGAGATGGAACTAGACATAAAATTAAAACCAAGGCTTAAATCAATGTACAGTTAAATTTGTTTGATTCATGGTATTTGTACTAAAAGATGCACTCTGACTGTTTATAGGGCATGGCTAACACCTCTTAAATGTATGATTGAAATTGATTTTAGAAGGTGGACTTAGGTTTAATAGGTAGGTCAGCAAGACCAGATGAAAAAGGAGAAGGTAGTAAACTAAATGTAGATTAGTAATCTACCATTGGGCATGGAATCAAATAAACACATTATAGATTGAAGGAAATTGAACTGTATATCAGATATGATGATGGGTAGAAGAATGAAGAATATATAATAATAATAAAAACAAGATCCATTAAACAAAGATACTCTCTACAAAATGAATTCATAGATTACTTAAATGAAGCATATGATGATGGGTAGAAGAATGAAGAACATAAAAAAAGAAGGTCCATTAAACAAACATACTCTCTCCAAAATGAATTCATAGATTACTTAAATGAAGCATACAAATGACAGGCAGTGACAACAAAGACTTTACTGCTCGAGAATCTCTAATTCATGTACATCCATTGAACTGAATATCTATAATTGATTTAAGAAGAAAAAAATAAATGATAAACAAAGAAATCTAACATCTAATAAAACAACTCTCAAGAATCTTTAATAATGGGAATGAACATAAAACATGCCCATAGGCATACAATTGAAACTTACACAGTTTTTTCTATGCCCCTAGAACCCTCTCTCAAACCTCATACTCCCCCTTTTTCCACAATATAACTAATAGTATTTATAATAATTACAATCATCAAGTTGTTGCTAAAATTTTATCAATCAAACTAATCTCAAATCCATTGCCAAAAATTATGGAGCTATTGTGATTGAATATCCTGGAAAGATCATCTGTTTGAATATGTCGAGCTTTCAAATCAGAAACTACTGGAACTTAATATAGATAAAGATTCCTATAAGTTCTGGATTTTAGCTTCTTATTGATATCAAATTGATTGTAAGAGTTGACATTCGATATAGTCAATTTCAAGATATGTTAAAATCAATATCAAACTTTTAGTTGCTAAGTAATCTGCCTTCAGATTCTCTTTCACTAATTGTCACTTCTGTATTTGTTGTCTTCAAGCCTCAAAATGTTAGAACTGACCCTTTGACCATTAGTAATTTTATGCCTAAATATCTGGGGATTATTCCTGCGAATCTGAGATGACTTATCCAATGTATAACTTCATCCTCTCCTATCAGGTTTTCTGTCACATACCCCAATTTTGTAAAATTATGTAATTTGTTTTATTATATTTCTGAGACATTATGTTAAACTTAATCCTAAGTAGGGATTGATGACTCAGCAGAGTCAACAGTTATGGAGTGTAATTCAAAATATTTTATTAATAATAAATAAATTATGGAGACAACAGCATGGGAGAGCTGTTAAAAGAGGTTACTGGTCAAACCGGTGGATGGAACTAGGTGGAAAGGAAAATGGACAAGTGGCAGCATCCTCAAACACTTCCTAAGTTGCAGGTGGAAACTTCCCTATATTTGGGGTCATGATTCCCCAAGAAAGTGGAATCAGAGCAGGTGGCTCATTAAATGACAGTTAACCCAACAAAGACCTAGGCAATCTTTAAAAGTACTCAATGAAGAGAGCTTAGGCTGCTCAGATTTTATTCCAGAGAGAATTCATTTAGGTGAATGTTATTCAAGAATTTCATTGAGGAAAGAGGGAAAGACAGTAAGGAAGTGTTTTGAGTGGATTGCTACAGTAACTTGATTTTATTACAGCTATTTGGGCTGAGAGAACTGACTGATAGTTTTGAGTTAATACTGAGTTGAAGACTAGTATCTGATTTGCTGCACCTAGTTCCAGCCAAGGAGACCAGAGCAAGCTCAGGGGTCCTGAGAAGTCGCTGTCTGAGCGCTCTCCAGGAGTTGGTAGGGAGGAACGGCCTCCCATTGTTGTTGTTGTCCACAGCTTAAACAGGTTCTGTCATTCATTTCTTTATGTTTTCTGAGTATGAATGGATGAATGTTATGTTTATTTATATGTCTGAGTAATTAGTTAGTTTCAGTAAAGTTAGTATCTCAAAATACCAGTAGTTAAACCTGTTAGTATTCACTGTGTTTTTCCACATCTGGTATCACCAGACCGTACTCTAGCACAGTATCTCAGTGTTGAGAAGTAGTATTCTTCTGAACTGAGTTTCCTATTTTACTTGCAGTTACTACAAGTGTTTTTACAAATTCATGAGCTATCTTTCTACAGTCTTAAAACTATTCTAGTACTGTATCTTTGTTTTCTAGAAATACTAGCTGTAAAACTGAAAAGATAGACTAAGTATCTTTGCAGTTTAAGTTATAATTGTTTTCTTCTATTTTAAAAAGGATTTAACTTTATAGAGTTAAAATAAAAACATTACCGACAGAAGGACATAATTATTTATCTGTTACTTAACTATTTGATGTTACGAGTTAAATTCTATTAGTAATAGTCTACATTATAGCTGAGAATGCAGTTATCCAAATTTTCTGTATACTCATTTATTTTAGCTAGGTTAAGTATATTTTCATAACTGTTATTCTATTTTAAAATCTGGTAAATGAATTCTATTTTTATATACAGGTATTTATATAGATAGATATATAAAATTATACCTTATTATTAAATAAGTATTACAAAGAAATATTCAAACCTTATAATTAAATAAAGATCCCAAACCAAATATTGGGTAAATAACATTAAAATAATGTTCATAGTAACATTAAGAAGAAATAATATTGTATTATATTACCTATAATGTATCAATATTTTATACATTATAACAATAACATCCATGTAGTATATTATTATACAAAAAAGAATTTAGTTATTTATACTTAGAATGTACATAAACAAAGTATATTTATGAACTAGTCATATACTGTGCTTTGTAAAGTAAATAAACATCATTAAAAAACAATGGTAATAATTAAAAGAATACAAAAGAGTAACATTATATTACTTAATATCAAAATATAAAAACAACATTGTTCACAAGCTGTAGAACAGGGTTAAACCCTAGATCTCTAATTATTGCAAATAAGTAATAATTATAAAAAAAAAATAAGACAATAATTCACTACAGCCGCATTATAAAAACAATATTATAAGGCTGTTCTGAGCCTGAAGGTTATTTATTCCTTGTACAGATCTTTAACAAGTATTAATGTATTAAATAACTCAAAGGTATATCTGTACAAAAAGAAAAGGTATGAGTATAGGACGCTCGACAATCGAGCTTAAGTATTTAATCCTAATCAGTAACCTAACGAGACAGATGTCTCTTCATCTTAAATTTTATTTAATAAGAAGAACTAGTAATATTCTTATTACGGTTGGGTTATTAAATAAAACACAGTAAGCATGCTTTTATTATAAGCTTTACATTACTGCATTAAGGATATGCAAGAAGGAGAAAACAGTTTTCAACATATCATAGAACCGAGGGTAAAAACCCTACCCTAGACAAATAATCATAAGAACAAATGCAACCCCATTTCATTTAATAACCCATAACTGTAACAAAAATTTACATAAAGGCATACAGCCTGGAAAAGCTTTTATACACAGTAAACGCAAGGCATACAGCCTGTTAAGTTTTTAAAATAAAACAATAACTACAAACAGGGTCTTACACTCACGGTCGTAGCCGGAGAGCTCTGTTAAGAGCTAGTGTTTAAACCACATTATTAAAAATTGTAAAGATAAACAACCCAACATCCATGAAGGTCGACCAGAGCTGCATCGACCAAACCAGCGCAAGGTTTCAGACAAAGATGATAAGTCGTGGAAATACCAAGGCTTACCGTGGTCATGGAGCCGTAACCCTGATTTCGGCGAAGGCAAAGAAGTGCAATAGGTTCACCTGCAAGGAGATTATTTTACACATCCGAACGTTAGTAAGCATATTTTTGAATAAAAGGATAAAAATATAACATATATAAATTACTGTGTAATAAAATCGACAGAGTAATGGTTACCTTTTCAGTGGTAGCCCTCGCAGAGAAGCAGCGACCAGTCCAGCTAGAATATTTCCATTCGATGGAAAAAAGCTTGGTATCTCGTTCAAACTCTACAGCATGAAGTAAACCCCAATGAACGACGGAGAGGGTAAGAACCCTACAGTTATCTTGTTCAATCTTTTAAACTATCGCGCACCCTGTTGGTAGAACCAGCCACGTATATTTGAAAGGATAAACACACTGGAGGGTACAAGAAAAGGGTTGGACTGTCATCAATCGAGCCAAGTAAATCAATGGCGGTTCCACAGAGGCAAACAACACGTTTTCTAAACACTCTAAATAACCCTCACAGTGTAGCAACTGAACTCGCGAGGAGCAGGAGCAGTATAAGGTGCAATGGCGGTCAACACAATACCAGCATGGTCCCGAAAAGTTTGCAGAGCGGCCCAAGGCCCGTGAACAAAGGAAGAATGGCAGTTTAGGTTTAGATCAACCGTTTTATAGTGCCAGTGCATGGCCACCAGTCGACCACGTAGCCTTTTAGATATTTGTTGCATGGGGGTATCATCCTAAAGTTAAAAACCGATGATTGCTTCCAAACAAGTCATCGTTGGAAGGTTCATAAGGAGTTCAAACCTTAGTACAACCTGCATCATATTCAATCATGCGCTTAAGTCAATGTATATAAACCATGCAACATTAGTCCTTATATATTCAAACCTTGCATATTATATAACGGTTGTTATATAGTCTTGTTTGCTTAAACATAGAGATAGGTTTATGTTCAAAGGGTTTATAGAATCTTAGAATATGGTTATACTAACACACAACGTTAATGCTATAGAATCTTAGGGTTTGATTATTGTATAGCCTCGTGCTCATAAGCATAAAAGTTAGTATATGTGTTTAAGAGTTATAAAGAATAGATTAGGGTTATAGTTAGGTTGTTGTAACCATAACTACGATACCATCTATTTGTTTTTATAAACCTATCTACTCTTTGAAGTATATACAATTAATGGTGTTTCTATTAAATACACTCAACATTTTATTTGGTTTGTCCTAGTACATAAATTAGATGTTTATGGTTAGAGATAATTCATCTAGTCATAGTTCTAACATCCTCTTGGTGACAATTTGATTTTGTCACTCTCCCAACTCAAGTTTTCTATAAAAGGCATTATAAGTAAAGTATGATAAATAACTTAGATGCTCTTTTCACCTACTTAATTGTTAATTAATCTTGGACTTTATAAAATGATCAAATGACATGAGTCTAGGACTAATGCAAATAGCATTTGGTTTTCAACCAAATGATACTCTTGAAATGGGTTTAGTGATCTAAAAGAATGCAACTCTTAAATTATTAAGAAATACTTGTTTCGCATAAATACTTAAGTAAACGAATATGGATCGACATTAGTAATATTTTATCAGTTGAAAATCTGAAACAAGATGCAGTTTAAACTTGGAATATTACTGTGTCTTTGACTAACAGAAATAAACCCGTGACGTTATGATCTTTCTACCTTGCTAGCTGTTAAGTAAGAAGTAATTATTGCATTCTTATACTTATCTTCAGTATGGACAGGTAATAATTTTGATACGAATAGACTTATTAAACTCTATGTATAGAATTCAAATTCTTTAGTATTAAGTCTCAAAGAAAATTTCAGCAGTAATAAAAATAATACCCTGGGAAACATGGTATTTCTATTTAGCATGAATAAAATTTACTAATCAATTTGTATGCAGAAATCTGTACTATAAACTTCTGAGACTTGTTAGCATCAAACCTTATTTCTTACCTGTATACCTGTAACAGAAGGAAACTGTTGCGTTAGCTAGAAAGCTAAGTAAGCCCAGCCCTTCACGACAAACCACCTTGTGTCGCACACAGAAAAATAATCAGTAGCTGAAAAATAAACTGCTCTTCAAAGTACAGAGTATTTAAATAACCTTTCAGTTACAATTTTTAATAGCATAAACTAATCAACCAGTTAACAACTGCATTTAATGTGATTATATGTTATTTTTAAAAGTTTTAAATTTTTCAAAATTTTGGGGTTTTGACATTTTCAATTGGATAATGGTAACAAAATTGCTTCACACGAACCATACCATTCCTCTCCAGGCCTTATCAAAATAACTGGAAATACTTCATCTTCAGATTTGGCGTGGATTTTATTTCAACGAAGATTGCAAATGGAAAGTATCTTATCATTTCACATGCCATGCATCCTAAACCTCTATGATTTCATCCTCATTCCGGTTAAATGAAAACTAAACTAATGTTTTTATGAGAGGTTTCTCATTACATGTGTTTACGGGAAGTTTCTCAAATGGGAATAACCGGCATAACCAGCAACGGTTTACTCATGTAACTTATTCCATGAAGTATATAGTGTGTGGCTGGGATACGTAATAGTATGATTTATTTGTGAGACTGAGACCCATCATGTAATCTATCCTTCTTCATTAATGAGCTTCAATGTTTTTCTCGTGTGGATGTTTCCCCTCTGGGCTTTTACCACATGAAGATATTTTCCCTCTGGGGTTTTACCACATGAAATCCTGGTGTTATGTATGATGTTGTTCATTGTGTGATTGATGTAATGTGTCTCTGATTTGTAACAAGTGGTATCATAGCTTGGAAGTGTTGAAGAGAGTGTGCTCACTGTTGTCGTTGAAGAGAGATATTGGTTCAAAGAAGAGAATGTAGCCACATTGCTAAAGAGAAGAGACTCTGGAGCCTCCTGGAATCATTGCTGAAGAGAAGAGAAGAGATTATTATTATTATTATTATTATTATTATTATTATTATTAAATGCTAGGGATACAAGCTCATTAAGTAAGTTTCTCTCATCATCAGGTGTAGCATCCCTTATATCAAGTCATACTAAGATGGATGTTTGAGAAAGGAAACAATAGTCACACTAGGAGTAGATTCCTCTGACATAGTATATGTTGTGTGAAGAGTTATTAATTGAAGCAATGTCAAGTTTTGTACCAATAAAACACATAAATAAAAGCATGCATAAAAGTAGGAGAATTGTGAATCATTAACTGGGTTGAGCTTCTTGGGTTCTTAAGTACCTTAGTATGTTTCTTTCCTGGAATTTATAGAAGGTATTAATAACTTTATATGAACAAAATGTTCATGCTAAGTGTCATGTTATTCTTGAAATAGTATGTGCAGCACATTTTTTTAATGATTACTCATTTGGGTGATTTTGAGTTTTTATAATTCTTGTCTAGAATATATTGAAGTTACTCAGAAACCTATATATTCTTGTCTTCTTAGGGTAAAACATAACCTTAATTCCTTCCTTGGATCAATACAAGAACCCTAGCACACTAGAAAAAAGTGTAAAGTACAATGAAGAAGAATTGCATACAAAAGATACACAAGTTCACTCAAGCTCTCAAATATCTGAGACAATAACTATATGATAATGAATTAATGAATGAAACAAAAGAATATATCCTCCCTTTATATAATAGGTGAGAGGGGACAACAGTATTGAAGAGGAAAAGATCCACAAATAACTATTTCAAGCAACCTAGCTAATCACTAATTACACCTACATGTGAAGTGATATAACTCTAAAGTGAAACATGCCAAGCTCTAAGGTAATCACACTCATCAAGAAATGGTCACAAGGTGATCTCAACAAGATGAAGGCCAAGGCTCTCCTCCAAATGTCTCGGCCAACATTCCAATGCTGTCTTTTAAACAATGTACTCCTCTAGGTCCACAACACCTCCATGAATACTCCTCAAACCTAATGTCCCAATGTCAAACACAATCCTCCATGTAAGCAACCAAGTGGTCCCATGTTACCCATAGCTTAACACACTCCTCCTAAATTCCTCATTGCTACTCCAAATAGGTTCTCCTCCCAAGAAAGCAAGAAAGAACTCCATGTGCACCTCATAAAGAATGCCACCATGCCACATGGGTTTCCAACATCCCAAGGAACTATACCACACAATCACAAAGTCAATTAGGTATATCAATCCGTGATTAATCTATATCTGATGTGTGTGACCAATAAGATACAACTAAGCATAGGAATCACACTATGCACTTTATATGACATGAACCACCCCTAAACACATTGTAAACACTTTCAAAGTAACCCAAAAATAACCGAAAATTCTATACGTTTTATATGGACAAAAAAATACCTAAAAATGAAAATGCAATGACCAAAAAATGACAAAATATGAGAGACCAACATGGGAGTCATAGAATGTGTTGGAGAGTAATCCTTTGTGTGAGGAACATGATTGTTCAAGGGATACCAAGAGTCACTCGTGATACATTTGTGAATGAGAAAAAATGTGCTTTCATGCCTATCTCTTTTGTCTTTGTGTGCATATTTGGCTTGAGTGCTCAGCGAATTATTCATCTACCCATAATGGGCTCTTGGGCTCTTTACAATGGTATCAGAGCCAAGTTCTATGGTTAGAGCATTCCCTACTCTGTCAACCAGCATTCTCGTGGCTTGGATTGTGATTCCGTGATCTTCTGGCATTGAGGGAATTCCATTTTTTTTTGTTGTTGTACATCCTCGTACTCTGTGTGTAAGACCTTGCATTCTACATCCCTTTGTCATCCTATGTCATCTCGTGTGCATTTCTCCTCTCCACAATGTTGTGTGGTTGTCTCTTCAAGTGTATCGCTGCTCATGAAGAGCGTGCCCATTGGTGAATAGTAATGGCTGTGGATGTACAACTTTTGTCGTGTAAAAACCGTTGGTGAAGATATCTTGCACACTAAATCTGAATACCATTGTATAGACTGTGTGCAGTGAATCCTAATCCAATTTATTGCTTCATAGAGTAATTACTCCATGGTGCTATGCGTGAGACTCCACTTAATCAAACCAACTCAAGCATCATGGAGTCACTCTCTTTGAGTCTACTGCATATTTGGATAATAAACACTAAAGTGCCCTAGCATTTGGAGAACAAAGCGCCCAACAACGCTTCCAGTCGAGAAAAAGAAGGCACTTCAAAGGAGCAGATCGGGGCACGTTGACATGTTGGACTTTGAGAAATTTTGTTGAGAATCTTAGTTTCAAATTTCCCTGGATACATGTCAACAGATAAACACTCTCAACTCAAAGTATATACTCAGGATAGATGCATCTAAAGCAGGTAAAAAAAATGCTCTACATGAAGGCCATGCAAATATTTTAAACTACTATTCAAACTATTATATTTCCATTTAACACGTTCTGGAAATTTTATTTCCCTTGAGATCTCAAAGTATGGTCCATTAAACTAAATTGAGATTACTATTTTAACAAGCAAATGCTTTTGAAAACAATGACAAGAAGATTGATATAGATGTGTCCAGTAAGACCAAGACCTAGTTTCTTTAACCATTGATGCCGTATTCAAGCACCTAAATTTGAAGAAATCTCCAGTATCTCTAGAACACATTTTGAAATGGAAATACAGGTAGTAAATTGGTTTGGAGCAGATTTATGGGTATATGATCATAACGCTAAAGAAAACCTCAAGAATCTCTAGAGCGCATTTTGAAATGGAAATACAAGTAGTAAACTATGATAATGATGCCAAAGAAAACTCTCCAGCTTTAAGCATTCAAGTACAAGCTCCATATCTGACCAAGAAATAGCAATACATCTTTCAATCTGGCCCAAAACATTGCCAATAGTTAATACTACTAAATGTGGATATTATTATATTTCCATCCAATTTACATGTCAGGTGAACTAAATTGAGTTGAGGTCTTGACCTCTGTCAAATTCCAACAACTTATCCAGATAGTAGCTTTCTTTGTCAAGTCTGCTGCATAAGTCTCTATTAATTTAAATTTCAAGTAACAAAAGTTCCAATGAGAGTGATTTCTTCATAGTTTCTATTGGCATTCGCACCGGACACCATAGCAGTGAAAAATACTATGGCTTCAACTTTTCCCAATGGCTCAGATGGGTTCTTCTAGCATTTAAAATTTGCGGCTTCACACATTGAAAGATGATATCGAAAGATATTGGGATTGGTGAAAAGAAAAATTATAAAAAATGTAAAATCATATGGCAAGGTTGATCTCCTAGCAGTCTAGGGCTTTAACACAAGTTTGTCTAGTTCACTTTTGTGAAAATAAAATCCCACCAGCAGAGACTGATTTGCCACTGATTTATGATTATAAGATAAGGTTGTTAATAAAAACTTTCCAGTTTTGAGCACTTAATATAAGATAATGAGGATGTTAAATATTCTTTTAGAAGATGTGAAAGAAACGCCAAAGATTTATGTACTGCGAAGCCCTGAAGTAATGGGAGACACTTTCCCAGATTTGCATCGCGCAGTGTTGATGACAGTGTTCCACTCTCATTTTACAAATACGGTTTCAGTCATCGATCCCTTTCCTCCCTCTGTTCAGCTGCCAAAACGAATAAAAACTACACGCACATATACCACATCTAACAAGCAAGTTATCACAAACTATTGTATAGAGTAAAAATAAAAGTCTCCACATATCACTGTATGGTTGGCCCAATATCTCCCCAGCATGTGTCACCCTGCGGTAGGAAAACTACTCACCACCACGTGTCACCCTGCGGTTGGCTTGCTTTCTCAATGCCATGCGTCATCTTGTGGTTGGCCCGCTCTCCTCCACATGTCAACCTGTGGTTGGCCTGCTCTCTCTCTGCCACATGTCAGCCTGTGGATGACCCGCTGTCTCCTCCACTCCACATGTCAGCATGTGCTTGGCCCACTCTCTGCCACGTGTCAGCTTGTGCTTGGCCTGCTCTATGCTTGCTATGCTCTCTCCTCCACTCAACATGTTAGTGTATGCTTGGACCGCTCTCTTCCACGTGTCAGCCTGTGCTTGACCCGCTCTCTCTCCACTCCACATGTCAGCTTGTGCTTGGCCCACTCTCTACCATGTGGCGTCTTGTGCTTGGCCCACTCTCTACTTGGCATTCTCTCTCCTCCACTCCACATGTTAGTGTATGCTTGGCCTGCTCTCTGCCACGTGTCAGTCTATGCTTGGCCCGCTCTGTGTCACATGTCAGCCTATGCTTGGCCCACTCTCTCTACGCTATGTGTCAGCCTGTGCTTGGCCCACTCTCTCTAAGCTATGTGTCGGCCTCTGGTTGGCCTACTTTCTCTCCTCCATGTGTCAGCCTCTGGTTGGTCCACTCTCTCTCCTCCACGTGTCAGCTTCTAGTTGGCATGCTCTCTTTGCCATGTGTCATCCTTTGGTTGGCCTGCTTTCTTTGCCACGTGTCAACCTTTGGTTGGCTCACTCTATCCCCGCCACATGTCAACATGTGGTTGGCCTGCTCTTTCTCCACCATGTGTCATCCTACGGTTGGCATGCTCTCTCTCTACCACGTGTCAACTTGTGGTTGGCCCGTTCTCTCTCCACCACATGTCTCCCTGTGGTTGGCCAGCTCTCTCTCCACCATGTGTCGGCCTGTGGTTGGTCAGCTCTCTCCTCCATGTATCGGCCTATGGTTGGCCATCTCTCTCTCTGCCACATCTTCGCACCTGTGGTTAGCCAGCTCTCTCCGCCATGTCTCAACCTATGGTTGGCCCTTGATCTCTCTGCCACATGTCACCCTCTATTTTCCCCCTTCTCTCTATGCCACATGTCAGCCTCTGGTTGTGAAGCTCTCTCCACCACATGTCAGCCTCTGTTTGGCCAGTGCTGTCTCTGCCATGTGTCGGCTTGTGGTTGGCCATTTGTCTCTCTACCACGTGTCAATATGTGCTTGCCTCGCTCTCTGCCACATGTCATCCTGTGCTTGGACCACTCTCTGCCACGTGTCAGCATGTGCTTGGCCCGCTCTCTCTATGCTATGTGTCAGCCCCTAGTTCTCTTGTTCTCTCTCCTCCATGTGTCAGCCTCTGGTTGGCATGCTCTCTCTCTCTGCCACATGTCAGGCCTTAGTTGTCCCACTCTCTCTCTACCATGTATCATCCTTTGGTTGGCCTGCTCTCTCTCTGCCATGTGTCATCCTTTGGTTGGCCCACTCTCTCTCTGCCATATGTCGACCTCTGGTTGGCCCGCTCTCTCCGCCATATGTCTCTCTATGGTTGGCCAACTCTCTCTCTGCCACATGTCAGCCTATGGTTGGCCAACTCTCTCCGCCACGTCTGGGCCTGTGGTTGGCCAACACTCTCCGCCACATCTCGGCCTGTGGTTGGCCAACTCTCTCTCGACCATGTCTCAGCTTGTGGTTGGCCAGTGCTCCCCACCACATGTCAACATCTAGTTGGCCCCTACTCTCTCTTCGCCACATGTCAGACTCTGGTTGGACCATGTTCTCTATGCCACATGTCAACCTTTGGTTGGCCAACTCTCTCCACCACATGTCAGCCTATGGTTGGCCAATGCTCTCTCCGTCACATGTCAGCTTGTGGTTGGCCATCTGTCTCTCTGCCATGTGTCAGCGTGTGTTTGGGACACTCTCTGTACGCCATGCATCAGCCTATGGTTGGGTTTCTCTCTCTCTCTGGAACGCGTCAGCCTGTAGTTGGGCTACTCTCTCTTTGCCACGTGTCAGATTGTATTTTCCCCGTTCTCTCTACGCAATGTGCGAGCATGTGGTTGGTGCGCTCTCTCCACCACATGTCAGTGTGTGGTTGGCCCCATCTCTCTACTCCATGCGTCAACCTGTGGTTAGCAACTCTCTCTCCTCCATGTGTCAGCCTGTGGTTGGCCCCTGCTCTCTCCGCCATATGTCAGTATTTGGTTGCGCCTCTCTCCGCCACATGTCAGCTTTGGGTAGGCCTACTCTCTTCGACACATATCACCCTTTGGTTAGCATATGCGCTCTCTGCCACATGTCAGCCTCTAGTGGCCGCTACTCTACGCCACATGTTAGCCTCTGGTTGGCCAGCTCTCTCTCCGCCACATGGCATCCTCTGGTCAGCCAGCTCTCTCTGTGACATGTCAACCTTTGGTTGGCTGACTCTCTTTGCCATGTGTCGACCAATGGTTGGCCAGCTGTCTTTGTGCCACGTGTTAGCCTATGTTTAGGCCACTCTTTGTATGCCACGTGTTAGCCTATGGTTGAGTTGCTCTCTCTCTTCCATGCGATAGCCTGTGGTTGGGTTGCTCTCTGCCATTTGTCATCCTATGGTTGGCTCGTTCTCTCTACGCCATGTGTCAGGATATGGGGCCCATTCTCTACACCACGTGTCAAGCTAGGGGCCACTCTCTGCCACGTTTCAACATGTGGTTGGCCCGCTCTCTCTCTGCCACGTCTCAACATGTGGTTGGCCCCCTCTCTCTACTCCATGTCTCAGCCTGTGGTTGTCCACTCTCTCTACTCCACATCTCAGCCTGTGGCTGGCCCTCTCCAAATGTCAGCTTCAAGTTGGCCTACTCTCTTTGCCGCATGTCAGCCTTTGGTTAGCCTCTGCTCTCCGCCACATGTCAGACTCTAGTTGGCCTCTTCTCTCTCCACCACATGTAAGACTCTGGTTGGCCTTGCTCTCTACCACATGTCAGCCTATGGTTGGCCCCTGCTCTCTCCACCACATGTCAAACTCGTATTGTCTCTCTGCAAAATATTAGCCTGTGGTTGGCCCTCTCCGCCACAAGTCCGCCTCAGGTTGGCCCCTCTCCACCACATGTCAGCATGTGGTTAGCCCGCCCCTCTCAGCCACATGTCAACTTGTGGTGGAATTTTTATCTTCAGATATTTCGGTGGATTTCTTGGTGAAATTCAGATGACCGAGGCCTTCACTGTTGCATTGTCCGGCATGAATAATGGCGAGATGATTCTCGACTTGGGTCTGCTGTACATAGTGTACGAGACAGTGATCGACCCGGAGAAGGGTAGCCAGGGCATCCAGGCTCCATCAAGGTGAAAGAGATCATTCTCACCTTCAGTCTGTTGTATAGAGAGCATCCAGGACACCATCGGCTTCATGAACCCCGCTTGGCCGACGGTCTCCTGGATCTCCATGAACCCCACTTGGCCGATGGTCTCCTGGATCTCCATGAACCCTGCTTGCTCCTTGGTGAGAAATGAATGGAGGAACCACTGGGTCTCCATGAACTCGTTGTTCCTTGCCACAGTACTTTCATTGAGATTCACATGATCGTTCTCAACATTTGTATTGGCTGGCATTATTGGTAAGCTCGAAGTTCTCCACTACAATTCTTGGCTTCAAGACCTATTGAACTTTGCATACTTTCACTGTACACATTGTTTTCCATTGAGTAGCGTTATTCTTTAGTCCAAGGATCTCTTAGTCATTTACACGATTTCACACAACGAATCCTATACCTTCATCATCAAAACACATTTAAATTACTTTCATATACCATTTGGAAGGACAAAATATACTAGAAGTTTGTGACTGTCAAAGGTGTGTTCCTTTATCGTTATTTGAACATTGGATATGCCATCAAACATATATATGCTATCAATTCCATTCCAATTCAACCTCATCTGAAACTGCCTTTGTTTAAGATGATTAAGGAGAGAGAGCCACAAATGATTCAGGTGAGAGAGTCACTGAGGTTGTTGTTATGATATAATAATTTTCATTTTTAAACTTGTAATATTTTCAGAAATTAAAATAAAACTATATCAATTTTGATTTACATTATTAATTGTTTCTTCTAAATTGTCTTTATAAATTTTGTTTTTTGCTCTTAAATATTTTCACCCATCAACTAGAAATTAAATTGACTTAATACAAATTTGAACAGTTCAATTCTTTCGTTTCAATGTTGTTTCCTTGAATTTCTAAGAAAACATACCAGAATTTTGAACAATATCGTGTCACACATCACAATTCGTTTCTATTTAAGTTGCTACACTGTAAAATATCAAAATTCACATTCAAAATTCATTTCTATTCAAGGTTGTATTAACATTTATTTTAGGAGAATTGACTAAAATTGCAATGAATTGCAGTGAAAATTGTAAAAAATTGGAAAACACAAAAGGGGTAAAAGAGATCCCGTCTCATAAAAATAAAAATAAAAAGGAAATGACAACAAAAATAAAAAGGCAAAGACAACAGCAGCGTTGTAGATTCTTTTCACTGAGAAATTGTTGAAACTTTATTAGCCCACTTTGAACAAAAACAAGTTCAGTATTCAATATCTGTAGTGTTTAAAAATGAATAAGCTCTATGAGCCCACTTAAAAAAAAACAGGTTCAATATTCAATCATTTTTAGTGTTTAAAAATACATAAGTTGTTATTTAAAAGTTGAAGAATTCCCTACTCAGAATTGCTGGAGTATTCATAGACACTTTCCTTGCTATAGAGAAGAGAACACTTGGCTCGCATGCATTGCATATTATTGATAATTCATATTTTTTGAGAACTTTGAAAATGAAGTAAAAGGAACATTACTCCTCCAGCGGTGACGTAGTATCCAAATTGGAGGAGTCGTTGTTCGCCATTCGTAAGATTGAAAACCCTTAAAGCATGTTCAAACCACCGCTACTATCACTGCTCAGTCTATAGTGATTAACTTTAATCCCCTATCAGCAGTGCAGTGGTCTCCAAATTGGAGTCATTTTTTGGCCATTGCGACTTGCAAATGCTTAGATTGAAAGCCCTTAGAGCCACTGTCACTACTACAGGGTGGGTATGTTTAAGAAGTTTTTATAATACCAAATTAGCAGGGTATTTCTGTTTATATTTGCAACATGAATCTTTAATTATTGAATCCACTATTAGGTGTCGTTATAGCCAAGGAATAATGATTCACAAAGCATAACTCCTCCATACAAAATGGACCTTTGAAACAGTAAATGATTCAATGCTAAATAATTGCAATACTTGCAATTCCCCAAGTCAAAATACTTGCAATTCTTTGAATTCTAGGTCTAGAGATCATTCTTGCAAGACATTACGGTGCATAGGGAGTCAAGTCTCTAACTTTGCAAATGATAATCGTCGAGTCTCCATTAGCAATAAGTTTCCGAATCTTCCTGGCTCTTAGAATTTTTATCACTTGATTTAAACCTAATGCTTTTGTGTTATTATAGGTGGTCACTGTTGACCACCAAGCATAAGTCAATTCCGACTATCACGTAGGATTGTAAACAAACAGCCCCCTCCCGCAAGGGGATAAGAGCGGTGCCTGCTCTCACGATTTTAGGGCTTGCCATACAAGCCCAAAACACCATTAAAAGTCAAAATTGAAGACATAAGATGAAAGAGTAGGGTCTAGGCTATTACCTAGAACTGATGGTGCTCGAATTCGACGATGAAAACTCCCAATATCGACAACTGAAAATATGGCCAGGAAAGTGCTCCAAATGCTCTCCGCTATGGGTAAATAGAAAAATGTTTTGATTTTTCACTATTTACATGACTTTTATACACATTTTTGGATTTGACATGCTATAGTTTTGTTTTAAAATCAAAATCTATCAGTCATAATCCTTTAATGTCAGTTATTGGCGCATTTAACACTTGTTTTTGAGTCGTTGCAGGATAGAAGAACAGTAGCAGTAAAGTTTTGGGAGTTCGTTTTTTACTTTTCCGTACTATCATAAAACGGAAAAATTATTTGAGCGTTTATTGCGACACTTTGGTCACGCTCTCCAAACTTAGTATAAAAGGTCCAAGTCCATTTCTGATTCTTTTTAGGCTCATAAAATCTCTCATTGTGAAAAGAAACCTAATGGAGTCTTCTTTAAACTCTTTTCGGGCTCCTTAAATACAAAAATATTTTCGAGTGATCTTGTCTTCTTCACGCTCATTAAAGCATTTGATGAGTCATCTCCCCAATGGTAGGTTATCTCTTTTTCATTTTGGATAAACTATTTATGAAAAAGGAACACTCCAGCCAATCATGACTAGAAGAGTTCTCTAAGGTATAATTTTATACTTTTTTGGGCCTTAGAGACTAAATCATATGAAAAAGGACCCTTTGGAGTCTTCTTTCGTCATCATTCAGACTCTCTAAACATAAATGATACCGAGTTTTCTTTCATTGAACTCCTTAAATTACACATTGAAAGACCCTTTTTTGGGAACGAACCCCTCTCTCTCAGGTTCGTAAAACATATGAGTTTGGACTTGTCTTCGGATGAGCTATACCGAGTGTTTGTTACCCTCTTTGAACTTGTAAAACCAAAAAAGAGGCACTCATCAACCATGATGGGGAAAATGGGAAGGGAATCATTTTGCAAATAAATGGCAGTAGTTTGTTGTTACCTTTGAACATGGCACTTGTATGCATATCATTTTAGTCAATTGGGTATTCAGCTAATCTCCATGACAATCCACTTTCATGAGTCATGCAACTCCTTTGAGTCTTTCAAAAGAATGCATTGTCTGTCGTCACATTATGTGTTTGTCTTGTTTAGTCATGCTGCCAAGTCTTTTGTCATGCCGCCAAATGTTCAAAGGGAAGTTGAATAAGTTTACCTATGCAATCAAAACAGTCTCTAAGTCAGTCTTATGGTTACTACATTCACATCATTCCAGAACTTCATGAACCCTGCTTGGTCGACGGTCTCTGGGATCTCCATGAACCCTGCTTGCTCCTTGGTGAGAAATGAATGGAGGAACCACTGGGTCTCCATGAACCCATTGTTCCTTGCCACATTACTTTCACTGAGATTCAGATGATTGTTCCCAACATTCATGTTGGCTGGCATTACCGGTAAGCTCGAAGTTCACAGTTATAGTTGATTTTACCACACATGGTGAATCACACTTTTATGGCCTTCCCTATCCCTCTGCAGACTCGTTAGACCCCATGGACCATTTTTGTACCTTTGATTTTTCCAATATCATCCCTTAAAACATGCAAAAATTTCCATACACGACTTTTAAACCCTTTCTTGTGTATATACGCAGGTTTGACCCCTAAAACCGTGTACATCGGGATGTGTGCAAAAAGCCAAATTTTTTTGGAGTTTTCCTTGATGTGGATCTGACTCACTTGTCTCCTGGACTTCCATATGCCTTGAGATCGCTCAGATTCAACCTTTCATTACCCCATTGAAGAGCTATATAAGGAACCCTTTGGATACATTGAAGGCATGAGGAATTGAAGAGAAAGAAAACTATAGTCCATTGTTGTCGGAGCTTATACTTGATTTTGCATCCCTTTGTCCCTTGGAGCACTTTTGTGTTCTTCCCAAGATTTTCTTT
>LPNX010459891.1:184576-229121 GCA_001517045.1 Pseudotsuga menziesii | reverse complement strand
TGAAGTGGTGGAGGCCCAAGTGGGGGACTCAGTTTCTCCGATTCGCAGACGTGCCGACAGAGGTTGTCTCTATTGTAATCTCTATTTTATATTAATAGAAATATATTTTTCTGTCCAATAATGTGTATTTGAATGAATATTTGATCCATGGATGATTTCAAATGCTTATATGTTATTGATTATATATGCTAGAGTAGGTCTAACACGATTATATATAGCATGCTTGTCGTGTTTATTGAATGTTGAGGAAGCAATTTATCAATTCAACCTGGAGTTGGAAATCTCAACGGGGATCTACATCAACCGTCCAGAATAAGGTACGAATCGATATCCTTTAGTGTTAGATATTTGGTTTATCTTGCATATAGGAAAGGATAGATTTCTAGAGTCAAGTTTTCTGTTGTGGTACCCCAAGCCATAGGAATTTCTCTCTGTAACAGAATTGGAAACTCCACTGGTCTGAAGGACTCGATCATAAGGTGCACGAACCAGTAACTATACCGAGAATGGTCGACTCAGGTTTCAACTTCCTTCGAACAAGAGCATAAAGGCGAATGGTGACTGAATGTAGGCAGCATAGACTCGAAATGCAAAACTGGGACATCTATGCAACACAAGAGGCATCGATAGAGGCTCCATAGGGATTGGAAGCTTAATCAGGCAGTGGAGATAAACTCAGATAAATGAGTACAGCTCCTAAATTCAAACTATTAACCCAACCAGCGGATGTGATATACAGTGCTCTGTTCAAAGGCGACACGACTCGACTGCTGCCAAAGATAACATCTTTTCTTGTCCGGCTTTTTGGTTTTTTATTTTTTTTTTGGACTTTTTTCAAATTTTTGAAAATATTGAAAAAGAATAAAATCGCTTTAAAGTTACAGACTAGGAGGAGGCGAGTGTCAAATGGGAAAACAAACTAGTTCCAAGTAGCAAAACATACATATGCTCAATGCAAGGACACATGTGTAGGATAGCGACACTGAGCGGAAAGTCGCCTCTCGGTAAAAATAGGGAATCAAGCTACAAAGGATATATAAAATGGCTCTGTGTGGCTAGACATGAGACAAGCTCGGGCTATATGGCTGATACTCAAAGTCATGGAAGCCGGCATAAGGCTCAATGAGGCAGGAAAAGCTCATGATAATGCAATTACAACTTGACATAAGGGAGTCCTGGGGAAACAGGCCAGCAAAATATCAAGAGGAGGATGAGGCTCATGTGAAATGTCATGGTGATACTATACAATAGACTCCCACATCCTAAAAGAAAAACTGTCAGCATGGGCACCAAATGCAAACAAGGAGCTAACTAGGGTACCCATGTAAGGTCAAGCTCTACCATTCACATCATGTCACTTCTAAAACAGCAAGAATGTTCCGTGACAAGATAGAATGGGTTCATACCTAAGGTTATAATGAAATGTCATAAGGTCATGCAAAATGTAAACGGAGGTGAAACCTAACCTATATGCCATTTTAAACATCATACCTGAAATCGGCACAAACGGGTCAAAACAACGGTCAAAACAACGCTCAAAACGGTCTCCTACATCATATATTAGTCAAAAACAGTCCAAAAGGGTCAGAAATGGTCCAAAACTATAGAAAGGGGGTAAAAATTTTCAAAAAATTGAAAAATTTCTATAAATAGTAAAAAAATTCAAAACATTAAACAACATTTGAAATTTTTACCCAATTGAGCTTAGAGCTTCAAACACGAATTCCGAGAGATCCAGCCGACGGAATCCGACACCGTTTTTTCCAAGTAACTTCCCATGCCCTGCTCTTTCATTTACATGTAAATTTTTCAATTTTCCATGGTCCAATTTGATTTCTAGGCCATTCTAAATTATGCTCCTCGGCCCACGCAGAAATCGAGGATTTTTCAGCATATAGGGCTGGCTATATACCTCGTGTTGGATGATGGGGGATGCATTAATGCCCTCCTTCTAGCGGATTTCATCCCATCAAATTCAGATCATTTATTCTGGGAGAGGAATCTAGAGTCATGTTTGAGTGCCTTGAGACTTGCAGTCATCAGTGGTAGGTTCTCTCGCCATCGACAGTTTTTGGGAATACATCAATGTCCCCTGATCGATGGATTCTCTCAAGTGTTCAACTTCAACACATTTATTCACACTTGTTAGTTTTCACTCTAATACCTTGATTCCCATTTTCATTATTGGTGGGTGATCTCGCGTTTGTTGATGGTATACATCAATGATCGGTAATCAAACGATGGACTACTATGTTCAACCTCGATACCTCTATTCACATAGTAGGACATGTACTTATAGCGGTTTTTGTAGAAGACCTTCCAAATTGGTCGCATCTCTTATATTCTACCTCCTTGATTGTGCCAGTGTTCATGAGATTTCAGCTCTCGTAACTTGATTCTAGTATATGTCAGATATTTCCATCCATTATGGAGATCTTGATCCATTATATATCTTCAGTCTTCATGGAGATCGTGATCCTTTGTATATCTTCATCATGGAGATTTTGATCTATTTATATTGTATGTGGTGATGACCACACATGTCATATTGTATCATGCCTATTCATGGCCATTGTACTCTTCTGTATCCGGGACTGCTGTATCTATTTGTAGTTATATGCATAGCATTATCATTGTATTGTACTGATTGGATGGTTGGTTCTTCCACTGGGTTCTTCATCACTTCACTTCTGGGATGGACTTATAATGTATTTCGGCCATCGTATGACCCCTCTGACCTCACACATTAGGGGGCATCTCTTATAGCTGATTTTACCACACATGGTGAATCACACTTTTATGGCCTTCCCTGTCCCTCTGTAGACTCCTTAGACCCCATGGACCATTTTTGTACCTTTGATGTTTTCAAGATCATCCCTAAAAACATGCAAAAATTGCTATACGCAACTTTTAAACCCTTTCTCGTGTATATACACAGGTTTGACCCCTAAAACCGTGTACATCGGGATGTGTGCAAAAGGACAAATTATTTTGGAGTTTTCCTTGATGTGGATCTGGCTCACTTGTCTCCTGGCCTTCCATATGCCTTGAGATCACTCGGATTCAACCTTTCATTACCCCATTGAAGAGCTATATAAGGAACCCTTTGGATACATTGAAGGCATGAGGAATTGAAGAGCAAGAAAACTATAGTCCATTGTTTCCAGAACTTATACTTGAGTCTGCATCCCTTTGTCCCTTGGAGCACTTTTGTGTTCTTCCCAAGCTTGCCTTTTTCTTGTGATCTTGCTATCGAGAGATGGAGGATTGAAGTGGTGGAGGCCCAATGGGGGACTCAGTTTCTCCAATTCACAGACGTGCCGACAGAGGTTGTCTATATTGTAATCTATGTTTTATATTAATAGAAATATATTCTCTTGTCCAATAATGTGTATTTGAATGAATATTTGATCCATGGATGATTTCAAATGCTTATATGTTATTGATTATATATGCTACAGTACGTCTAACACGATTATGTATAGCATGCTTGTCTTGTTTATTGAATGTTGAGGAAGCAATTTATCAATTCAAGCTAGAGTTGGAAAGCTCAACAGGGATCTACATCAACCATCCGGAATAAGGTACGAATCGAGATCCTTTAGTGTTAGATATTTTGTTTCTCTTGCATATAGAAAAGGATTGATTTCTGGAGTCAAGCTGTCTGTTGTGGTACCCCAAGCCATAGGAATTTCTCTCCGTAACATTCACCACTGCAATTCTTGGATTCAAGCCCTATTGAACTCTCGATACTTTCACTGTACACATTTTTTTTTACATTGGCTGTGAAGAACCTCCGACAATGAATGTATTAGTTCGTAGAAGAGTATTACGTATAAAGGAAATCAAAACTGCTATCTTCAGTTAGATAACGAAATTATTTAATGAGAATTTACTAACTAATAACTGAAATATTATTTACAATGAAATGTTGAAGAATTATTCAACATCCCCCCCTTAATCCGAAGGGACATCTGACATGCCAAGTTGCATTCTAAAATTTTCAAACTTTTCACGGCCCAATGCTTTAGGAAAGATATCTGCAATTTTCTCTAAAGTAGAACAATGTGTCAGATGAATGGTTTTGGCCTCAACGTGATGTTGAATCAAGTGATATTTAATGTTGATATGTTTGGTTCGATCATGGAATTTTGTATTCTTGGCCAATTGAATTGCAGAAGAGTTGTCAACAAAGAGAGGCGTTGAAGTCAATTGTTTCTCCTGCAAGTCTTCAAGTATTTTACAAAGCCAAATGATTTCTTTTGTTACTTGAGCTGCTACAATATATTTGGCTTCAGTTGTGGAATCAGCAGGAACATATTTCTTTCGTGATCTCCATGTGATAGTTGTTGATCCAAGGTTCATCAAATAACCTGAAGTAGAGACCCCACACTCTTTATCTCCATCAAAATATGAATTTGAATAACCAGTGAGATGGAAGTCTGAAACTTTAGAATATTTGATGCCATAATATTGAGTGCCTTTTAAATATTTGAGCACTTGCTTTGATGCATTCCAATGACATTCACGGGGATGATGCATAAACCTAGAAAATATTCCTACAGCAAAATTTATGTCAGGACGATTAGTAGTAAGATAAATTAAACATCCAACAAGATGCATGTACTTTGTTGGATCTTCAAATGTGCTACCTTCATTTGAAGTAAGCTTTAGATTCTGCTCCATTGGTGTAGAAACACTGCATACCATATTTGTTTAATAAGTCTCCAACATATTTTTTCTGAGAAATGAAAATGTGCTTTGGTTTTTTATCTACTTCAATTCCTAAATAATAATGTAATAATCTCAAATCTATCATATCAAAAACCTTTTTCAGCTATCTTTTAATAGAAGTTATATAATCATCATTATTTCCTGTGATAAGCAAATCATCCACATAGACAACTAGATATACAACTGATCTTCCAACTTTCTTGACAAACAAAGTTGTATCATCTAGATTGAAATGTTTATAATTCAATTTGAGAAAATGTTCAATTAACTTTCATACCATGCTCAGGGTGCTTGCTTCAAACCATATAAAGATTTGACCAATTTGCATACCTTTTGTTCTTGACCTTTGATAGCAAATCCTTGAGGCTGATCCATATAAACATCTTCTTTCAAGTTTCCATTCAAGAAGGCGGTTTTAACATCCATATGATGTATTTCCATCATTTGTGCGCTTCTAATGAAAACAAAGTTTGAATAGTGCCCCATTTAGTTATAGGAGCAAATTTTTATGTGTAATCAACACCTTCTTTCTGTGCATACCCTTTTGCTACAAGTATCTCTTTGTGTTTTTCAAGTGATCCATCTACTTTATACTTGTTCTTATATATCCACTTGCATCCAATAGGTTCGGTTCCAATTGGAGGGTCCACCAACCTCCAAGTTCTTTTTTTATGAGAGCATCATACTCTCTTTGCATTGCACTTTTCCATACATCACTAGTTACTATTTCTTTAAAAGATGTAGGTTCATCAAAAGCATACAAGTTTAATTCACAATCTAATGTGACAAAATCATCATACCTTTTTGGAAATATCTTAGTCTGTATTGATCTACGAACTTGTTGTTGTGTTGTTTTCTTTGTTTCTTCTTTAAGAGTAGGTTCTTCATTGTCTATGACTTAATTTATCTATTCCATTAATAGTATCATGAATTATCTCACCCTCTATTTCATCAACTTGTGCATTAGAAGAACTTGTTTCTATACAAGGAAATTCCAAAATTTGACTTAGAACAGGAATCCCCCCTTCAAGATTTGGAAGTTCATTATCCATTTCATGATAGATTTTTTTTAAATGAAATCTATCAAGTTGAACAAGTTGTTTATCAATGTTGAGTGCATATTTCTCAAATTCAAGAAATATAACATCTCTAGAAATAATAAACTTCATGTTATCTTCATCATACAATCTATAAGCTTTATAAGTATTAGAATATCCCAAAAAAATACACTTTCAAATCATTTGCTCCCAATTTATATCTTTGTTTCTTAGGAATCAAAGCATAACATGTGGAACCAAAACTTCTAAAATGTTTGACAGCGGGAAGATGGCCATGCCACATTTCATAAGGTGTTTTGTTTTGTAGTGAAGCAGAAGGACGTCTATTCTTAATGTAGACAGCACAAAGAACTGCTTCTCCCCAAAACATTAACTTAACATTATTAAAAAACATCATTGATCTTACCATATTCAACAGTGTCCTATTCATACGTTCTGCCACACCATTTTATTGTGGATTATAAGGAACAATTGTTTGATGTTTAATACCATTCTCTTGCAAATATTTTTCAAAATCTTGAGATGTATATTCACCATTTTTATCAGTTTGAAGGGTTCCAATATTGAGTTGAGCTTCATTTTTAATCCATAAATGAAAATTTATGAATGTATCAAAAGCTTGAGATTTTTCTTGTAATAAATAAACCCAATACATCCTTGTAAAGTCATCAATGAAAGTCATTATATACTTGTCACCATTTGCTGACGAAACGGGAATGGGCCCACACAAATCTGAGTGAATAAGAGCAATCTTTCTTGAAGCTCAAAACATAGAATCATGAAAAGGTTGTTTACTATGCTTTCCTAATATACACGCATCACATGGGTAAAGTTGTCTTGGAATAGTAGGAAGCCCTTGAAATCCTTTTTGTTTCATAATTCTGAGACTGTGATAATTAATATGACTAAATCTAGCATGCCATAACAAACTGGAAGATAAATTACTAATATGTTGAGCCCAATTTGCAGAATTATGTGAATTGGAAGAGGTACCATTCAACTTTAAAAGTTTGTTATCTTCCACTGCAGTCATTACAATCATGTTATCATAAGTTATTATAATCTCAATGATACCATCAAACATATGTATTGAGTGATATTGTTGTCTAATTTGCACAAGATATATTAGATTTCTCTTCAATTGTGGAACATAAAAAACATCAGAAAGTATATAATCAAGAAGTCCTCATAATTTCAGTCTGACAGAACCAATTCCTAAAGGTTTTAACTGAGACTTATCTGCCAAATGTACTACCCCATCAATATTATCACGAAATGTTTCAAAGAAGTCTTTTCTAAATGTCATATGGCACGTGGCTCCAATATATAATAACCAAATGTCATTCCAAGAAAATGAAGTACTAAAAGCTTCTTCAATTCCAAGATTGCAATGTGCAACAACATGATGTGCACATTCATGAGGGTTAACTTTATCGTTTCCTTTATCTTGTATTTGCTCTTTCTTGTTAACAATTTTCTCCCAAGAAATTCTACAATAACTGGCAGTATGACCAGTTTTTCTGCATCTATAACATTGTTTCTCTCCTTGATTAAATCTTCCTCCCCTTCCTCTGTACTGTCCTCTACCTCTACTTCTATTTTCATCCTTTGCAAATTCTTCTTTTGATTTGTGTCCTTTCTGTGCAAGACACAAAGTTTCTTCATTGGGTTTAGACTCCTTCCCAAATGCTTTCTCTCTTTCTGAAATTTCAACAAGTGTTTCAAAGGCAATAGCTTTCATTTGGCCGCTAGCTTGAAGAGATTCTAAATAATTAGTATAGGTATGATATAGAGCTTTAATAAATGGAGTAAGTTGAATGTCAACTTTTACACCGGTTGCATCAATATCATGGAAAATGGCTCTAATTTTAGAAGCAAGCTTCATTGGATCATTATATTTTCATTCTAAGTTAAATAACTTCATCAACAATTCTATGATTTCAAGCTCAGAATGTGAATCATACAAATATTTTAGTTTCTTTAATGCTTCCCAAGCACTTTTTCTAGAAACTAAATGTCTACTTACTTCTTCACTTACAGTGGCAATGATCAAGGCATAAGCCTTCTTGTCCTTGTTTTTCCATACTGCTAACTCTTTGGTATTAGTAGGTGGTACTGGTGCACTTTTATCCACTTCATATATTCCATCTCCATCTTTCTTATCTTCCAAATTCTCATTTTCACAAATTCCATCCCACATGTCATTAAAAATAAGGCTATTTTTAAGTTTACGAAACCATTCATGATAATTTTATTTTCCAGACAAAATAACTCGAACAATTGAAATTAAAGAATTCATTGAAATTTATTGTGTAGTAAATTTTTGTATACAAATTACACTATGATATATTATTTTTCTCTCATCCAATGTTCTTTAAAATATTTCTATCTTCTAAAAAGATTTCCCAAAAGGTTTAATAATTCAATTTAAAAAACCTTCACTCAAATATAAATGGTTGTTTAAAAACTTTTATTTTCTAAAAAGAAGTCTCCAAAGATTCGATAATTAATTTAAAGAAACCATTGCACACAAATATAAATGGCGACTCTCTTCCTTTTTTTTCTAAACAATTTATGTGCAGTCTCCCCTTTATGTGCAATATTTCCATAATCTTTACTAATCAGCTCTCATTTCTTGGTGATAGCTCCTTTGTTGGGTCCTCCTTGGCGAGCTCCTTCTCTCTCACCAAGTCTTTCTCGCCAATGCTTTGATGCCTTGCTCTGATACCACTGACACAGGCCATGAAGAACCTCAGCAATGAATGTATTACATAGTAGAAGATTATTACATATAAAGGAAATCAAAACCGTTATCTTCAGTTAGATAACAAGATTATTAACGAGAATTAACTAACTATTAACTAAAACGTTATTTACAATGAAATTCCTAAGGATTATTCAATAGTTTTCCATTGAGTAGTCCAAGGGTCTCTTTGTCATTTACACGATTTCACACAGCAAGTCCTATACTAGATCTATGTACAGCATATATGTTTTCCTTCTACCTAGCAATAGTGAAAATGTGAAGTCAATAGAGAATATGTTTCCTTGTAGTTGGCACTAAGCCAGTCACTGTTTCTGATGGCGAATCTAAATAAAATACAGACACACATCAAAGTGGACCAATCTAGTTTTCATTTCAAGGGGAAATTCCATGAGAGGTGAAATGGAGCATACAATATAATCCTAAGAAGATATCAATGCCCGAGTAGCATTTTTTTCACTATTGGATGTGGTCGACAGTGCTACCCTTGCTACTGGTAAAATTCCTTTGGTATCAATGCTATGGGATCAATTGGGTCTCTGGGTTCATCAACTAAAACCTATACCTCTAGTACCTCCAATCTCACCTATGCAAGCTTCTGACTTATCCCTCTTGGTCTAGGGAAGCTTTCCAAGGATCCTCCTCCTTCATTACATTAAACTCTGATCTTGGTGCATTAAAGACATTTTTTCTATTATTTCCCCACTCTCGGTGACTGAAATTTTGGATAGTTCGGGCTCACTGGACACACATGTTGGGCCTGTCACAATTGGGACCAACTAAGTGGACAAACAATCGAGGCAACGAGCTTTTATTTTTCTTAGAGAGACTCTTTTTTCTATGGTGCACTCTAAAAACTCTGTCAACGGTAGTCATTTTATTTACATTTCACTATATTTTTGGAAATCTATTGCTCCAGTCCACGGATAATTTTAGGGGTGAATTTTATCCCAATGGGCTATTTTTCCATGTTTTTCTCCCAAAAAAGATTCGCCATTTTGCTTTTTTTGAAGCCTTGTTTCGCCCAATTTTGATGGGGTAAAAATTTTTCACCGTAAAAATTGACAAATTATTATATAGACAATATAAAATCCTTGGAAATTAAAATATTTTTTGAAAATATCGCCAATCATTTTATAGTTTTCGTTTTAAGAATTGGTAATATTCTCCAACATTTATACACTTTTAAATAAGTGTGGTTCCTTAAAATCATCCCTGCTCCAGTGAGTGATAGAATTCCATTGATTCCAATAAGTTAAGAAATCATAGGGGAAGATTGTAAGTGCTCTGTTAAAAAATACCAGGATTTCGAACAATATCGTGTCAACATAAAAATTCATTTCTATTTAAGTTGCTACACTATAAAATATCAAAATTCATTTCTATTCAAGGTTGTATTCACGTCTATATTAGGAGAATTGACTAAAATTGCAATAAATTGCAGTAAAAATTGTAAAACATTGGACCATGCAAAAGGGGTAAAAGAGTTCCAGTATCATAAAAATAAAAATAAAAGGGCAAAGACAACAGCAGTGCTACAGATTCTTTTCACTGAGAAATTGTTGAAGCTTTATGAGCCCACTTTGAACAAAAACAAGTTTAATATTCAATATATGTAGTGTAAAAAAATGCATAAGCTCTATGAGCCTACTTAAACAAAAACAAGTTCAATATTCAATCATTTTTAGTGTTTAAAAATGCATAAGTTTTAGTTAAAAAGTTGAAGAATTCCCTACTCAGAATTGCTGGAGTATTCATAGACACTTTCCTTGCTATAGAGAATACAACGTCTGGATCGCATGCATCGCATAGTATTGATAAATCAATTTTTTTGAGAACTTTGAAAATGAAATAAAAGGAACATTAGTCCTCCAGTGGTGCCATAGTATCCAAATTGGAGGAGTCGTTGTTCTCCATTACTAAGATTGAAAACCCTTAAAGCATGCTCAAACCACTGCTACTATCGATGCCCAGTCTATAGTGATTAACTTTAATCCGCTATCAGCAGTGTCGTGGTCTCCAAATTGGAGTCATTTTTCGGCCATTGCTACTTGCAAATGCTTAGATTGAAAGCCCTTAGAGCCATTGTCACTACTACAGGGTGTGGACGTTAATGACGTTTTTATAAGACGAAATTAGCATTTCGTCTTAATTTTTAGTTTAAATTGCTTTTATATATTTTAGGAATTTTTAAGATGGTATTTAAGACAATTTTTAAAGATAAAATTAGAAATTGTGACATATATTCTAAAAATGTTTAAGATAAATTTTTTAGACGATTTTTAAGACTTAATTTGAAATTGTCTCAAACATATTTCTGCTTTGTCTTAAGAATATAAATTTCTACTTTATGTTTTTTTAATTACTATTTTTCTATTGGAAACTAATTTTATGGATTTTATGAAGGGAAAGAACATTGTTTATGATTTATTGTATTCATCTATACTACTCTACAGCATTCCACGACACAAATTTTCATCCTCAAAACACACTTTCAGCCGGAGTTAAGGGAAATCGTAGGGAAGAATGAGAAATATTTGACGATGGGCAATTACAAAAATTCGTACATGGATTTGGAGGCGTTAAGAGAAGTATAGATGTTTAATATGAGAACCATGCATATGAAGAGAGGTTAGTGACCAATGGCCATGCCTATTTGTATTCTATTATGTGTTGTGTAAATCTTGTATTCTATTATGTGTGGTGTAAATGTTGGAGTAGCAACATTTTTTTTTTCTAAATACAATTCGAATTTCATCTAAATAAAGTTTTACAAAATTTTACAACAATTCAAGTAAATTTCTCAAAGCAAATCTCAGTTGTTTGAAACCTCTTACCTCTGACATGTCAAGTAATTTTCTTAAAGTAAATCTCAACGGTTCAGAACCTCTTACCTCTGACATGTTTACTTAACCAGAAGAGGAAACACGAAAATATAACCAGAAGAGGAAACACGAAAATATATTTTATATCAGAGTTTCTGTAATCAACGATATTATTGAATCAATGTTATTAAATCCCTCATAGTTACATGATTTTTCACGGTAAGAAATTGAATCAGTGGAGAAATTGCTTTATATCGATTCAATATGGGTCGAGAGTGGAAGCATATTATGTCAATTAGAAAAATAAATAATAAAGAGGTTTAAGATATGGTTGAAATTTATGTGTAATTCTATTTATTTACAAGGAATATGAAGAGTATAAATAATTCACTATGCCAATACAATTCGAATTTCAAGTTGTCTGGTAATTAACCCGCCAAACCCAAGAGCTGATTATCTTCTTTTGTTAATATCTCTACAGCTCATAAGTTATTTGAAGTGCCAGGCCTTCATAGATATCGTCGGTGTTTTGGATCTGAGGATTGTCAACAAGAATGAAGGGGGTGTTACATTTTTCATTGATTGTCTATAGAGTTTCTCCTTCCCAATGATGTGTATCTCCTCGCAGGGATTTTCTTTCTTAACGATCAGCTTGGTTGTAGCAAGAGCTGTCATAAACAAAATAGAAAAGAAGAAGAACAAATTCAAAGCGAGCATTATATTATTTACCGCTACAGCAACCATGATTATAGAAAATATATAGCTTCATAGGAAAGATATATAGAGACCTACCATGCTTCATTCAAATTTCTGCCCTATCAACTTTCGATGGTAGGATAGAGGCCTACCATGGTGGTGACGGGTGACGGAGAATTAGGGTTCGATTCCGGAGAGGGAGCCTGAAAAACGGCTACCACATCCAAGGAAGGCAGCAGGCGCACAAATTACCCAATCCTGACATGGGGAGGTAGTGACAATAAATAACAATACTGGGCTCATTGAGTCTGGTAATTGGAATGAGTACAATCTAAATCCCTTATCGAGAATATGTAAAAATCAGTTTAGCTCCAAACCTTCTTCAAATCAGTTGCAGAGGAGCAATGCGAAACCAAAAATATTTGTAGCCAGATGAGGGAAGAAAATGGATCGAGTGTGGGTGAAGTGGGAAGGATTTAACAAATCGTTGGAAACAAGAGTAAAGTATCATCGTAACCTGTTACAATTTCACCTATGTCTCATAATTTCAACCGTAAACAAATCAAAGAATTAAACTTACATTTCAAAAAATCTTATTTCAAAAATTGTTGGTTGGGAGCCATGGCTCTGACAGCCTATTACATTTCATAAATTTCTTTCCCCTCGCTTCAGTCTATGAATTGTCAACTGCTCAAGTCGATGGGATTTTTTCGCCTGGGGATTCCAGCACTGCCCAGAAGCTCTTATCTTATTTATTTTCCACTTCGATTTGTCATTTAGCTTTTTTGGGAAACACTTCTTATCAGGGTTTTGATGAATCTCTACTCTCAGATCCTGTTTTCGAATCCTCTGGGGTTTTGGGGGAGCTTTGATAGTTCTCTTCACAATACCTCTAGATTCACCGTTTCTGGATCAGTGCTGGAGTTACCCCCTTTGGAGGACTCACTCTTAGGGAAGATTTACGCTGACTCCGAGTGGTTCTGACTCCCATGAAGCCTATTAAGTCTTTATGTATGTTTATTTTGGACATAAGTTTGGATTTTCCACATATCCTAACCAATATTTCTTAGGTTTAGAAAGTCTTTCAGCACTTTCTTAGTGCATGGGGTTTATGGTAGCCTTCTACAATATATTTCTCCTAAGTTATCTTAACTAGTGGATGAGGTATATGGCAACCTTCTGCAGCGTATTCCTCTGGCTCATGCGAGAGGATCCCGTTGTTCGGGATATTCATACAATTACACAATCATAGAAATATAATATGATGTCAGCAATGATTTATTAAAGTTTATTTTACTATTGCATTGGCATACATCCAAAAATTTATCAAAGATTGAGAAGATGTGTAGATTAGTCTTTATGATTTTTTCTTTTTATTTCATTCCAAATTTTCATCAAAAGTGTGACTTCTCACTTAAATTTTTAGTTTTCTAATTCAATTCCTTGATACTTTTTATGACATACATGCTGACTTTACATATTTGAACTTCCACATTTGCTCATGGTCATTATTTTGATAATTTTTTCTTCAAATAGTTAAAATTAGTTTGGTCTTCAAAATTACATTTTCAAGTTAAACCTTACTTTGAGTAATTGTTGTTCCCGCATTTATCATAAATACATCACATAGTGTTAGTAATATAGGGCTAAACAATGTCACCTTGGGATGATTTAGACATCTGCGTCCTTTGGGATTTGAAGTTATGTTTGGGGGGATCTTTACAAGGTAATATTGAACTAGAGTATAACCCTTTCTGTGGTGGAACACTTTCTGAGTATTGAAATTATTCGTGTTGAAACCCTACATCTTTCTTATGACTATTATTCAAGAACCTTGTCTATCACATACTGATACATATTTTAAAAGCTATGTTTTAATCGGTTTCTCTCCATCAAAGCAAGGAGTAGTGGCTAGTATTTCTATTGTCTCAAACCTCTTAATTCCATCCTTTTTCTTAAGGTGTTTAGATCTACTTTCATTATCCATTAGACAATATATATTGAGGTTAACAATAATTACTCATAGTATTTGCTCCCTTTATTTTAATTATTTGGGACCAAAGCACTCAAGTAAAAATGATTTTTGAAACAATCATGTTGGGGCTATAGATGCCTACTAGCTACAATGGACATGTCTATGACATTTGGGATTCAAATCTCTAACAAATTAAATTTTATATATCTTTAAAATTTTCATGTCATCCTTTGCTTTTAAGAAGCTTCTAGGTCTGCTCCACAATTTACAAATAGAAGGGATGTCTAATCTATGCGCCTATAACTAATATAATGGGATCAAAGCATCTAAAATGGGTTAAATTTATCCATGTTGAGGCTATGGATGCTTGTTGGAATCGATGACTATGGTTGTGGTATCATAGGTAAATAATAAAATAACGGTATCTAGTTATTACAAAAAAAAATTATTGTGTGTAGTGATGAAAAATGTATATAAAGATCTAATAATTGAATTTCCACCTTTTGTTTTTTCAAAGAATGGTTGTGATGGTGTCTTTAGGTCTATTGGAACTGACTTAAAACCTATGAACATAGGCTTGTTAATGCAGTACGGATGGTCCAAGGAAAAAACTCTTTTTTTTGGAAAGACTTAATATTTTATCCTCTTGCACATGTAAATCTCTGATTCTTTGGGAAAAGATAACTGATTCGTCCATTGTGTCACCATTTGTTGGGGCATCAACAGCGCCATTTAATTTTTACGAAATAAAGTGGACCTCATTTGAATTTTGTAAAATCATTGCCTTCATTTTTATTTTGTTTTGTTTTGTTTGATTTGATGGTTTCTTTTATTAGATGCTTAATTTTTTTCTTATCAATTCTTTGGCTTAGCTTTCATGAAATGGAGATTTGGTATTTTGGCACATCTATGTTGTTTGAGTCTTTTGGATTCATGATTGTTTAACAAATTTATTGCTTGTTCATATTGAGCTTATCTAAGTTGATTATATGCCTCAATTTGCAAATATTGGACAAACATGGTGTTTCGACACCTTCACCAAGATTTGGCTTTTTGTGCATAAATGAATCAATTGGGCATTTTGGCAGATTGAAATAATTTAATTCAATGTTTAATTTTTAAAGTTTCCATCTACACCTTAAGATAGTGCATATTAAAGAATGGAAACAAGCTCATTCATGTTTTGAATTTGAATAATGCATCATTTTTTATCAGCCTTAAACTTTTGATAAAAATCTTGTCTTTTGTGCAATTTTATAATATTTGGGGAAAATATAAAATAACTCCATTAAGGCTTATTCATAAGCAATTCAGTTGCGTCTTAAAAGAACATATATAAAATGAGGAAAAGCATTCAACAATTTTCATTTTGGATGAAGCATAGTTTTTTACAAGACTTGGACTTAGTTTAAACAATCTCTTACCTTTTCATAATTTTTATTATTTTTGACAAACCAAAATAAATCAATTTGTGTTTATTCATAGGCAACTCAGTTCACATTTAAAAGAGTATACTTCAAAGACTAGAGACTAACTAGTGCTTTTCTAATTTAGTGAACTATCAATTTTTATGGGGATTTCACTTTCATTAAAAAAATGAATTTTGTCCTATTTTCCTATTAACAAATTTGATCATTCTTCTCCCTAATTAAGATGTTTATTGTTTATATGGCCAAATTTTTATCTAGAAATATATCACTAGCACGACAATGAATTCCTATTAAAATATGTTCATAGGTTCATGTGATTATTAAGATTGAAAGCATGATGGAATGGTGTAAATTGTTACAAAAATCCTTATTTGGAACATATATTTTATCATGCTTATAATTGTACAAACTTTATTTCACTAATGGAGTGATTAATCAGAACGTGATTGATCAAAAATGGGCACTCTCCAGGGAAAGGGATTCTTCCCAAAAACTGAATTTTCTTTTGTAATATTAAGTGTTCGAAGAGAGTAGGGGGAGCTTCTGAACATAAAGATCTTGCAGTTTTGTGTCAAGGAATGAAAGACATAGGGGTTGGAAGCCATTGTAGCACAATCGATTGTGTAAAATTGATATTTTTCATCTTCCAATCAATGATAAATCAATTGCAGTAATTTTGAGTCATATATATTTATTCTATATGATTTGTTGCGAATAATGATGTTTTGATTGCAATCAGATTCTGTGAGTGGTAAATTCAAAACTCGAGTATTTTATTCATGAAATATGTTTCATCGCTTATTTACTATGCTACTAGTCACATAAATATCTTCATTTAATGTTACTAATATAATATTTGTTTATGCATATGATTCCTTAAGAGCTCGTCTTTTCATTATTAGTTTATGTAAAGAAGCATTTCTACTTTTCATTTAATTTCTATTGATGTACTTAATTTACTTAATCGTGCATTTTTTATTTATTTGAATTTTCAGAACAACATGAATTGAGTATGATTGTGACTGTAGGAAAATATTCGTATTTGCTTAACTTGTGAATTTCTTCTATCTTTGTAAGTTGAATATGTCATCAAGTTTTTATGATGTAGAACAAGAATTATTTTTGTTTTATATTATTTAATCTTATGCTTTTAAATATATTATTTTCATTGTTTAATTAGCCATTAATAAAGATTAAATTATGATTGTGTCGGCCTCGAGGGGTAGTTCATTTGGTTGTATCTTCTAGAACCAAGACGTAACATGGTATAGGTCGGGGTTTCAATTCTCTAGGTCCTTCGGGGTTAGTTACTGATGTAATATCGACAAGGTGAGGCCCCTTTGGGTGGGCCCCTTGGCTGGGATCCGTGGATGTAGCGAGCTCTTGGGCTACGAACCATATTGCATGTGTATTTTTCAAACCATAATTGTGTCTACATCTTAGGTTAAAATAGCATCCACATTCTTATATTAGATCTGCAATTAGATCATTAGAAAAAAGGTTATAAAAAAATAAGTCTATGTCAAAGAGAAACATCTATTAGTAGAAATGGGACCCACATACTCATTAGAGGTAACTATACCAAACTACTAAGGGTCTGCTTTAACAACCTTGGATCAGGTTATCTCTCTTACATTGACGACAGGTCAAATATGACCCTCAACAGGTTCCTCTTGTGATAGATTGATGAGTTATGTGTTACTCGGGAGTAATAGTCCTTTAGTTTCTTGTGCACATTGGTGAAACCCATCTGAATCTAACTCATTTTATATTCTAGGTGTGGGATTTAGTGTTATGGTACACAATATAGACTATGGTGGTATGATTAACATAACCAAATGTAGAGCTTATGAGGTACATTCAATCTCTTTGGTGGTGAGTGATTGGTGCAATCAAACCACTAAGAAATTAAATTTTCTGCTATGATATAAGACTACCTCCCTCCCCTATGTCGTAGTTTTGGTCCCCTTGTCCTATGGATATGCTGAGAAGTTTCCTTCTAATTGACTATTGGTTGTATCTTCGATGGGAGGAGGGGGTTGTAAAGTTACTCTCATCACTGGGACATAATCTCTTATGTGAATAATGTGCATATTCCTCTTCTTTTTTGTTTGTGTATCTCTAAGTTACTTGACTAGTAGACTCTAATCTGAATCCATCCTTGATGTCAAGCCAAGACTTCTTTCCAACTCCACACCATGGATAATTTTAGGGGTTGTATTAAGGGGGTTACAAAAATTTAGTGGGCTATTTTGTTACATGGAAAGAGTTTTTTCAGCTAAAATATATTTTCCCAATATTTATTAGGAAAAAAATAAATCCAAAATGAGTAGCCTCTTGTCTATTGATGAAGAAAATGAAAAACATTATTTTTCGCCCTAGCAAAATCTCCCTCCAATCTATCTTTCGCCCCCAATTTTCAGTAATGGAGGCTCCCAAGGGTTTATTCACCTTCCATTTTCCTTGTAATTCCGGCATATGGTTGCATTTTCCTGTATTTTTAGTCAATTTCATGTGATACCTTCTTTTATCCATTATTTCCAATATTTGAGGGAAAATTAGGGGCTAATGTTTTCTCTTTAAACGCTACAGTGATTCATGGTTCACGCACATCAGATTGCACTTGCAGGGTGAAGGTTCTGATAGATGAGATTCCACTTTTCATTATTAGTTTTCTTGATATTTTAATCTTCACATAACATCTCCATTGTCGAAAGCTCAAGTCTTGAAGGGGCATGTCACACATGCAATTTATTAGAGAATAAAAACTCACTTCATGCTTTTCATCCAATAATTAAAACATGGTATGCTTTTTATCAAACTTTTTATTCTTTTTATTCATAGTTACAATATATTATTATATTGTAAATTTTCCTTTTATCATGGATGGTTTTTTAGGCCCGTTGAATTCTAGGGCACTCTTGATTCTTAGGGATCATCGAGTGTCATGAGGGTTTTATTCTATCATAGGAGTATTAGTTCTCTTAAAGTGTTATACATCTCAAATGATATGATTTATTTTACACCTTGTCATGTTTAAACTATATACTGGCATTTATATGTTGTTTGTGGATGCTACCGTTGATGAAGAGACACCACATGGTTTTATATATTCAAACTAAATTTTCCCCAGTTGTTTAAACTATGTTTTTATTAGGATATTGCTCTATAATTATTATTGGATCTAAGGCATTAATGAGAGTGTGTGTGTTCATATTTTATGTCTAGTATTGTTGATGTTTGGGATGTTTGGGATGTTTGTAATATAAATGAATGCACGTTGATTATTGTTGGTCAATATTTTGGTTGTCTTCTTGTATATTTGTCAAAAGCGTACTTCTAGATTCCTTTATTAGTATTGAGAAGCTCATGACCGGTAGATTGTTTTATTCATATTGCAAAGTTCATCGATTTTATTTGTGACCTAAATTTGTTGGGTTCAATACTTGTCTTATGATAATTTTGTTTTTCGTAAGGGTCATTCAAAAGTAAAAAAAATGATGATTTGTTTTTATGTGTAATTGGTATCATCATCTAGAAATGGATCTAGTTATGTATGATAAATATATGATTTAGCCGTAACATGATACTTCATTTCTATCATGATTGTAGATAATGCATACAATGCATGTTTGACCTGAGATGTAGACATTATGTTATTTGAAGTCTAGTCTTTTGCATTCAATGAGGGTAGTAAAACAATTTTACCACATTTTGCATGCTTTCAAAATTTTCAAGGACATGGATACAAATACCTCTGTAGTTTATATGAGAGAAAGTAGTCTTTAACATAGTAGTTCTAATGATATGTGTGATTATTCATTTGTTAGAATTGTTGTGCCATTTAGATCATCAAGCAATGAGTGCAATCATATTCTTAATTATTGATGCAGTTAATAGGAATGAATTATACAAACTGAACAAATCAAATATCAGAGGAAACAGACAAGTATTGCTCAGAGAATTATAGTATTATATTCATTAAAGAATCTGGTGTTACATACTGTTAGATAAGGAGGAATTTGAATCATTAGGAATGAATTCGAATCCACCAACTAACTTTAACTATATCTGACTGCATGGCTAACTTAAGATGTCTAAATTGCTATCAAAGTCCAAGACATTAACTCCAGATGTCTAATTCAGTCAATCCATCAGTTATAATCAGTTAAACCAGTCTAACTGCAGTGGTAGGTGAGAAGTAGCATCTTCCCACATGCATCCATGCATAACTGGCACTAACTGAGCTGGAGGAGAACTAACTTAATGTAACTAAAGAGTAACTAAGCTAAATTAGTTACCAAATCCAAACAACTGAAGGAGGTTGGTGCTGACACTCCCAGTGGATCCTAAAATGTAGGGATTCATCTAGGAGGCACCTAAACTGATGCATGTAAGTGTAGTCAGTCTCAGTTAGCCTCTATCGGTGTTCCCCACACTCTAGTGACTGGTACATGTGGCCCCATTAGGCCAAGTGGACCCAATGGTAATAGTGGACCCAATAATAATAAAAATACTCCTATGTTAGGAAAATATAATCTAATAGATAGTTCAGACAAGGGAGGATTATAAATCCTAACACCCCCCCTGAATCTTAACTTGGACAACTATGGTCCCTAGAAACAAGGCTAAAAGTCACCCATATACAATCTAAAAGATAAAATATGGTGCTTAATAAACCGATGAAATAGGGTAAAACCTCATGGGAAAAACCCCCCTCAAAATAAGCAGAAACAGGAACTACAAGTTAAAAACTTGCAAAACCATTTGTTGCAGTATGCAGCAGTAAAGCAGTATTCTGGTTCTTCTGTGCAGCAACATCCTGAATCTATGCATGTGAGCCTCTAAATACAAACTATATTATTATTTCTATAGGAATATTCCTCTTTGGAAGAAGAAGAATATGCTCAATTGAATCAGAAATATAGGCATCTGCTAGATGAAAACTGGACCCGTGTAGAGCAACTTAAATCAACTGATGAGAGAGAAAAGGTGCTTGAGGATTCAAATCATGTGAGGAAAACCCAAGAAACTGATATATTGCAGCATTTAACATAAAACCATGTGAGTTAAAATCATCCCCAAGTGTTAGGAGCAAGTGTCTAGGCAAATGCAGAATGTCTTCATCTTTACTAGTTCTGTGAGGAGATGAGCGTGTGATCAAATAGATAGGTAGAGAAGCCCTGGGATTGTGGAGAGCAAATGCTTGAGATCCATAATCTGATATATCTTCATAAATAACCAATTATTCACAAAATTTAATATCAGCAAAATCATAAGAGAAAAATAACATCAAATCCCCAGCATCAAGTTTGGAAGAGACTTGCGGTACTTGATTTGTCACACCAAAATTTATGAGACCTGCTACAAGCATGAATGAAGGCTCTTGAAACTTAAAACTTGAACCAAATATCAAATCATATCCAAAATGTTTCATATCATATCCAAAATTGAGGAATGATATCAAATCCCCGGCAACAATTTTGAAGGAGACTTGCGATACTTGATTTTTCACACCAAAATTGATGAGAGAAGCTACAAGCATTACTGAAAGCTCTTGAAGATTAAAACCTGAACCAAATAAGATCAGATAAGATCCAAATAAGATCATATCAGATCCAAATAATTTCATATCATATCCAAGAGTGTGCTCCACCGAGATGGTAGATGCATGATTTTCTCCTTCAAAATTCTAAGTATTGGTGCATGCAATCATATAAGAATTTTATGGAAGATCTAGATCAATGAGAGTGAATGGATCACTCCTAAAATCTGATATTATTTACAAAATAGCAATGGTATTACTTATCTGCATGCCATCAACATCATTATAGATAGAGAAATCAAATTCTTCTTCATATTCTAAAACAATCACCGGTAAACTATGCACATAATTTAAAATAGAAGAATCACTAGAGAATTTTTGCATAGAATCGAAGGAGAGATTTTCTTCAAAAATAAAGATTCGAATGTCTTCTTCTAGATCATCCATGTGAGAATATGAGATATCAGAAATCTCATAAACTTTCGGAGGAGCGGGACAAGGAGTCACTCCAAGGAGACTTTCTTCAATTCAAATTGACAGTGTGGAATATTCAACTTCTTCTTCATCTTCAACAATTTACTTTGTTTTAGGATAGGGCACATAGAGTCCTTTCTTGAACTCTGCATGCTGGTTTTTATCTAAACCTTTCTCAATAGCTGGTATTTTAGAGTCATCTCCCATATGACTGTTAGGTCCTCCTGATAGATGGAAAGTGATGAAGGATTCCCTAGAGGAAACCATGTGGTCAGATGCTCCAGAATCTATCAAATAAGCCTTTAACAAAGTGATTCCTGTATGCAAGGCATGGAATCTCTCATGTTCTTCATTCTGCTCTCCATCATCAGACATCTCTGCACCTTGTGGAAGGGAAATAGTGTTCTGTAAACATAGAGCTTTCAACTGGTCGAGGGTCTTCTTCATGCACCAGTCTTCTGAATGAAAAACCCTCATACAATAGGGACATTGTTAGCACCCTAGGAAACTCTTCTAGGTTGTAACTCGAAGATGCTTGGTAACTTAACTATTCTTTCAATGGTTCACTCAATTATGGGTAATACTGCAAAATCAATATCTAACTCACTGAATGGTATACTCAAGACAGTCTTAATTACATTCAGACAACAAGGCCTTCAAGAGATACTGTCAGATAGGTAATAGATAAATATGGATGAAGAAACTGAATTTATTAACTAGAACACATACATACAACCATATATATATGATGGGCCAATAAAACTAGTATGATTACTTATGATCCTTTGCTCACTAATCAGATGGTAAGATGATAGTCACCAATAGATTATGTAAACATAGATAAAGAATAGAATTCCACTCATAAGAATAGAACAGAAATGTAAAAGAAGATCTGACAAATAACAATGAAAGAAGCTTGCATACTGAATATATTATAGAAAGTGTCTTTATCACAACAGTAGTATAGTTTAGAACTCCAAATCGACCTTTTTTTCTACAGAATTCATAGGCTTTATATCCTTTACAAAATTATTCTGGATCCTAAAAAACTGGATCGAATTTGCTAAAAATAGACATTCAAAAACATTTGCAAGAAAATAGGCAAATATCCTATTTTCATGGTCTATCTCCATATCTCCAAATATCTTCGAAATCTTTGACAGCTGCAATATAAATTGAAGGAGAATTCGAAATTGCCATTTGGCAGACAAGTCACTTTTTACCAAAGTAGGCAGGAAGCCTTATCACCTCTATCTTTGCTAGTGAAAACTAAAACAAAACTCTAATCTTAATGCCTTTAGTATTTGTCTATCATTATAAATCATCCTCGAAACATTTGGATCAAAGAGGCTTGGATCTGGGAAAAATAAGATCTCTTTGCCATGTCTGCACTTTCAATGGCTAGTAGAGGCAAAATTCGATCATGTTAGCTACCAAAATATCTGTTTTCGGTGGCTAATGAACAGTTGAAGTGTTTGCCTAAGCCACCGAAAAGCCTATTTTAACAGTTAATCAGAATTGCAACAATCACGTTTTACCTTAATGTTTTAAAGCTTCAATGTTGTTCTTCTGGTATCTATGCACCTGTAATTTGAAAATTCGAACCTGGGGAGGACAACACGGTGCAGAAATTGGGAGGTTTGGCTCAGCAAATACAAACGCAAGGAATGAGGAATGAATCAAGGGAATGTCCTTATTTTGAGGGATCCATTTGGAAATTGAGATTTGAAAAGGTAATGATTAGCTAATGAGCCTCGTGATCTTGTGAACTGGAGCTCCAATAATGACGCAGGGATGAAGTCACAATTTATAGGACATGTGTAGGGTAAAGAGGATTTGGGATTGGACAGATCACATCAAACTCATAATAATAATTTAAACACCTCTTACCAAATCATAATCCACTACCTATCTTGTCTTTTAGGTGGCTAATGGGTGATGATAGTGCTTCCATCCTGACGGTTCCTGTTGGCCGCTTCAACCTTCCTATGATTTCAGTGGCTAAAATAGCCCCAAATTTCAAGTTTAAGCTGTCGAAAGTTAGGCTTTTCGGTGGCTAATGAACAGTTGAAATGTTCGCCTAAGCCACCGAAACCTGAGCTTTGATTTTCTTGAAGAAAAAAAAATTCCATTGTGTTTCAAACTTCATTACATACCCAAAGCTCTCACGGTGAGCCTTAAAATTTTCAAAAATGTTTTTGACTTCCTATCACTACATGAAATAAATTGTCTAATTTATTTGAGGAGATAACATTTGGCTCCTACTCGGGGATGGAATCCTCCCATGTGAGGTTCCAAGAACCACAGATCAAATGCCTTTCCTGTAAAACAAAAATCAATCCTATCTTCTAGTGTTCCATTGGGCATGGAGACATTTGGCATGTGCAACTGATCTTCAGAAAATCTGTAGCCTACTCTATTTATTTAAGAAAACTAAAAACAATCTACCTGCTCATATGAATATTTTATTATCCCACCTACTCGTACACTAACCAACTGTACTGCTTCTTATCAAGTGAACTCATGTTGAATGTGGACTGCTTAGCTTCTGTCAAAGAGTCATCTAGGATGGACTGTTGATCTGAGCTTTTCAGCTCATCATCTTCCTCTTCATATCTGTTGCACTTTCCCTTTGTCTGCAAATAAAAAAACTTAGGGCTTCCCTTACTATCTGCTGCATATTCAAATCTGTCACATGATGATATAAAAATATGTTCATTATATTTTGGTTTTTCAAAGGGAACAAACTGATCTTCTTAACACTCTAAGTCAACAGATGCATTTGGTACAATGTCAAAAACATCTACACCGTAATTAACATCCTGAAGATCATTAATATATCGATCACAAAAATAAGTGTCCCCTATTACAGCATACTCGTCATAACTATCATTAACCACAACATGCATACATTTCTGATCATCCCTTTGCTGAAACAGTAGAACTAGATGAAAATCTAGTAGTCAACAACCCTTTATAAACCTCAAAATCTTCTTCCTCATCACTATGTTTATCAAATATTGGAACATCATGATAAAATTATAATGACAGGGATGAAGGTTCTTGCATGAAATTATCAGCAATGGGATCTTGAAACGGATTTAGAAAAATATCAGCAAGTTCCTCATCATAATCAGCTTTCTCATCCAAATTTGAAATATCATATTCACAAGGGGAAGGATGATCTTCTTGATGCTCTAGCTGGGGATTAGATAGTCCCTGGAAATCCTATTCCTCCTGACTACTGTAACTTCCCTTGACATGCAAATATGGAAATTGTGGGATAGCCTTATTGGTTTCAATGAACATTTGACCAACAAAAATCTGATCATCTCCATGTGTAGCTAAAGAAGATATTTCTTCAGATTCATAAAAATCGGAAATAAAGGTAATAGAAAATCCCTCAGCTTCTTCATTACTCCTTTCTAATTCATATTTATGAGGAGGCACATCACAGTGAAGATCATTTGAAAGATGATGTAAATTGTGAGGAGAAGACACTTCTCCATTTAGATATTCATCTTTAGAATGCAATTTATATTCCTCACAGCAATTATTAAATAAGAACTCATCTAAAAATTACCTTTTTCAGTGCTCATTGAATACTCTGTGAAAATCCTTTAATGATGAAATACTTGAAGGAGTTAATGAGAAATACCATTTATGTGCATCACCATCCAATGAATGGATGAACATTTTCATGCGAACATCCTTGTGTTGTAGATCTAGTAGATCCATGCACTCATGGAACTTGATGAGGTGATCTGCAGGATTATCTTATTTCCACTCACTGAAGACAAGCAGAAAATCTCCCCATTCATCCATAAGGGGTATCGGATGTGGGAAACTGGGAATGGTAGAGAAATTGAGAGGTGCAAACCTCCGAGCCAAAAGAGCATCAAACTCCTTTGACATTGAAAGATTATGAAGTAGCCACTGAATTCGTCCTTCATGGAGTCACCAGATAGATGATTACAACCAAAAAAGTGTCCAGACTTTGTCTATCATCAAAGCTGGAACTATGTCATTTCCTAAGGAAGCTGAGCTTCAATCTCCTTTCCCCGACAATGGTGCCAAAATGTTAGCACTCCAGGAAACTCTTCTAGGATGTAATTCGAAGATGCCTGGTAACTTAACTATTCTTTCAATGGTTCACTCAATGATGGGTAATATTGGATAAAAATCAATATCTAACTCACTGAATGGTATACTCAAGACAGTCTTAAGTACATTCAGACAACAAGGCCTTTAAGAGCTACTGTCAGATAGGTAATAGATAAATATGGATGAAGAAACTGACTTTATTAACCAGAACACATACATACAACCATATATATGATGGGCCAATAAAACTAGTATGATTACTTATGATCCTTTTCTCACTAATCAGATGGTAAGATGACAGTCACCAATAGATTATGTAAACATAGATAAAGAACAGAATTCCACTCATAAGAATAGAACAGAAATGTAAAAGAAGATCTGACAAATAACAATGAAAGAAGCTTGCATATTGAATATATCATAGAAAGTGTCTTTATCACAACAGTAGTGTAGTTTAGAACTCCAAATCGACCTTTTGTTCTATAGAATTCATAGGATTTATAGCCTTTACAAAATTATTCTGGATCCTGAAAAACTGGATCGAATTTGCTAAAAATAGACAGTAAAAAACAGTTGCAAGAAAATAGGAAAGATCCTATTTTGATGGTCTATCTCCATATCTCAAAATATCTTCCTGGTCTTCGAAATATTTGACAGATGCAATAGAAACTGAAGGAGAATTCAAAATTGCCATTTGGCAGACAAGTCACCTTTTACCAAAGTAGGCAGGAAGCCTTATCACCTCTATCTTTGCTGGTGAAAACTGAAACATAACTCTAATCTTGATGCCTTTAGTCTTTGCCGATCATTATAAATCATCCTTGAAACATTTGGATCAGAGAGTCTTCGATCTGAGCAAAATAAGATCTATCTGCCATGTCTGCACTTTCGGTGGCTAGTAGAGGAAAAATCTGATCTTGTTAGCTACCAAAAGATCTATTTTCAGTGGCTAATGAACAGTTGAAGTGTTTGCTTAAGCCACCAAAAATCCTATTTTAACAGTTAATCAGAATTGTAACAATCACGTTTTACCTTAATGTTTTAAAGCTTCAATGTTGTTCTTTTGGTGTCTCTGCAACTGTAATTTGAAAATTTGAACCTGGGGAGGACAACATAGTGTGGAAATTGGGAGGTTTGGCTCAGCAAAAACAAATGCAAGGAATGAGTAATGAATCAAGGGAATGTCCTGATTTTACGGGATCCATTTAGCAATTGAGTTTTGAAAAGTTAATGATTAGCTTATGAGCCTCATGATCTTGTGAACTGGAGCTACAATAATGACGTAGGGATGAAGTCACAATGTATAGGACAGGTGTAGGGTAAAGAGGATTTGGGATTGGACAGATCACATCAAACTCATAATAATAATTTAAACACCTATTACCAAATCATAATCCACTACATGTCTTGTCTTTTCGGTGGCTAATCGGTGATGATAGCGCTTCCATCCTAACGGTTCCTGTGTATGAAGGACATGTTGGCTTCTTCAACCTTCCTGTGATTTTGGTGGCTAAAATAGCCACGAATTTCAAGTTTAAGCTGCCGAAAGTTAGGCTTTTCGGTGGCTAATGAATAGTTGAGATTTTCGCCTAAGCCACCGAAACCTGAGCTTTGATTTTCTTGAAGAAAAACAAAGTCCAATGTGTTTCATACTTCATTACATACCCAAAGCTCTCACAATGAGCCTTAAAATTTTCAAAAATTTTTTTGACTTCCTATCACTACATGAAATAAATTATCCAATTTATTTGAGGAGATAACAGACACTTTTTCCTTTTCTTGGAGCTCGAAGCTCCTTTGTATTTCTTCTGACTCTCTCTAGTCTTAGAATCAGATGCTTTAGGCTCCTTCCCCTTAGGTCTCCCTTTATCTCGCGCTTTGGTAGAGTCTGTCACTAGGAGATCATGGTTTTTGGAATTATGGATGACTCCCATTTGTACAAACTTCTCTTTCTCCTGTATTAAGGACTCAACAAAGGAATCAAGTGAGGGAATCTTCCAATTGGGAATGTAAGCTCTTCCAGAATGGAAGATTGAGACAAATATAAAATACTCAGTACCTAGTTTGTTGAGTATGGAGAGCACATGTTTCTCATCCTTTCTTTCTATTCCGCACTGTCTGCATTGAAGTGAAAGAGACTTGAATTTAGTAAATAATTGTTGTATTGTCTCGAAACTACTGGGATGCAAGGCTATCAACTCGTTCTCCAAAAAATTTCCCTGAAGGTCATCTTTCTTTCCAAACAAGACTTCAATATTCTCCCAAGATTCTTTGGCATTCCTCAAACCTTCAAGGTGAAAGACGAGGTCTCTCAATATGTGAGTAGATAGATAACTGAAATCTTCATCTAAGCAGTTCAAAAACTTGTTTTTCTCAACTGGATGATAGGGCTAAGCCTCCCTCAAGTATTATCCTGAAGTAGCCCTTGTTGCGCAAGGACACCTGCATATTTTCAACTGAAGGAGGTTGGTGTCAACACTCCTAGTGGCTCCTAAAATGTAGGGATTGGTCTAGGAGGCGCCTAAACTGATGCATGCAAGTGCAGTAAATCTCATTTAGACTCTATCAGTGTTCCCCACACTCTAATGACTGGTACATGTGGCCTCATTAGGCCAAGTGGACCCAATAATAATCAAAATACTCCTATGCTAGGAAAATATAATCTAATAGACAGTTCGGACAAGGGAGGATTATAAATCCTAACATCATTAATGTGCTTTCTATTCTTGTTAGTGTATGTTCTTATTTCTAATAACCATTGCAAGTTTCTAACTAACTCTATAAATTCTAAATCAAATGACATAATTCATATTTTGAATGTCAACAAAAGAAAGGAAAAAGTGACATCCATATCTATAAATATTTAAGTAGGTTATTGTTTTCTTAAAGGGTAACTTAAAATGAGAGATTTGGAAAATAAGACAATTGAAAATTAGTACACTATATTAAGGTTTTGGTCTCGATAGTACTCCACAGTATAATAATGGTTCATGGGTTCCATAATCACTCCACAATGTAAAGTGTTCAATTCTATCAGTTTGTCAGTATGTCAAGATTTGGGTTCCCAAATGTTCATTGTACCATAAAGGGATGAGATAAAAAGTTGAGTACCCACTTTCCATGAATCTAATAAGTCTAATTGTGTTTCACCAACACGTCGAGTTGTGAGTGACCCAATACAACTTGTGAAATGTATAAATAAATACCGCATCTTCTCATTCATGCATTTGTTCATTTGAGTGTCTAGGAGTTGAGAGATTAGAGATTTGGTATATGCTCTTTTATTGCACTACCTTAGTAATCTACAGAATCAAAAGTTGAGTCTTCCTAACAAAAGACTCACCAAGACATTACAATATTTTATAATTTGATGAAATATTTTCCAAATATTTATAATATCATATAATTCAATGAAATATTCGCCAAGATTTTACAATATCTTATAGTTTAGTGAAAGATTCTCCAAGATTTTATAAGATTCTATAATAGAATGAAAGATTATCCAAAAAATTTATATATACATATAATATTATTTATAAAATAGCCATCAATTTTTCCTATATATTAGGGAGATTCACCCATTTATTATACATATAAATTTCGGAGGTGTTATTAAAATTATCCCTGCGCCACACTCCTTTGGTGCACCTCCTTTTGGTAGTTCCCACTTTTCCTACTATTTTTTCACCTCTTTGACCACTTGGTTCCATCTCTTTATGGCTTGATCAATAATATTGGGTGTCACATGAACTTTAAAGTCCTAACCTCCATTTTCAAGTTCATGCTACCATTCGATAGTCATAGTCTCATTGTGCAATAGTGTCTACACCTCAAAATTGATACTACTAGCCATGCGTGTCAATAATTCTCACTATGATCTTAGTGGTTTGCATGATGAAATTGTACAAGAATTGGTAGTATCTTTCAAACATGTTATCGATACTAACCTATGCTACATTGTTTGATGAATAGGATAGAGCTTCCTATTTGGCTACGATAAAGCTTGGCATGTGGCTTCCACTATGATATTTGAACACTTACTAGCCTTTCCCATGGAGGGAATGTAATGAGTGGCAAGAAACTATAAAACTTAATTCTTAGTTCGATTTCTTCATGTTTAGTACATTATTCAATATTTTATTAGTGATATGCCTCACCAAATTCAACGTTACTCTTATTGTATGAATGTTTACCACATGGATTGCCCATTTTGAACACTCACCCCTCCAATGGGTCCATAACACTTTCATAGACAATAGTTGTGTTTCCATACTAACAAACTTACAAACAATAAAGGCTATATCATAGACCTTATTCTTGGGTTTTGTGCCATATTTCAACCATGGGTGCATTTTATCCTTGCAAAAAAATCCATCTTTTGGAACTAGCATGAATTGATAACCCATCAGTGACATCCTACCCATATTGGGACAACCTTGTAATGGCATGGGCATTCCACATATTGATGGGGATTTTCATGTCTAACCAAATCCATCCAAAAATGGGTCCCAAACAAGAATATCCTTATGCACTTTCTCACAACTGGAGAGTTTCCTCAGCATGAGACATGTAACAAGTTCATAATAACATATTTGAACACATTTGAATAAGGGATTGAATGACATTAAAGTCTTGATATTGTCCCCTCTTAGTTCCAATCATTGGTCCAATGAAAACTTAGAAAATACAATATACTCATGGATGGAATAATATACCAACTACACTTTCTCTACATAGCCTTTCAGATGTTCATCCTTGTGCACATGCCATTGTGCATCAAGTTTCTCATCCAAGAATATTTCCTTTTACACCTCCAAAATCGGGGACTTCTTCCCTCTTGATTTGTTCATCTAGTCCTTGCTACTCATTATGCACCTCCCTACCATTGGTACTATGTGTGGTTACATCCTCCTTATGCTCCAATATTTCTTGATCTTAGAATCTACCTTGCCCTATCTTCCACTTCCTATGAACAAAAGCTTGCTCAACTTCTAAATACTGGTCACCTCTCTCTGCAATACTCAAACTATAGTTTGTTATTCCTTGATATGTTTTTTTCTAAATAACTATGCTAGAGAATCTTCTAGATTGTTTAAAACCTCCCTAATGTATGCCACAAATTCACTCTTAGTCCAGAGGCAATAACCCTCAAATAAATCAAAAGATGGTTTCTAAATATCACTTCAAAAATAACTCAATATTCTATGTTTAAATACCTTATTTTAGTGGTGATAAGATAAAATAAGATGAAGGAATAATATAAATTTAACTCATGCAATCACATTTAAATATGCATACTTGGCCTTTTTCCATTAGGAAGATTTATTAGGTATTTCCAAAACATAAGGCCGATTTTAGATGTAAGATACATAAGAAGTTAAAAGAAAAATATGCTTTTAAGTATAAAATAAGATAGCACTTCTTAGCACTCGAAGAACACACAAAAATATCATTATTACTAATGGGGATGGAAGTTATCAATCTTTATTATTATAAATACAAACATACTAGGTATTAGAAATAAATCAAGCACTATTTTCAAGTTTATTCCTGGGACATTGAAATAGGTATCAGATATGCTCAAGATATGAAAATAAGTTCATGTCTTTGAACATGTAGATAATAAATATCGTAAACCATTTATATTCATATTTTGCAGGGATCCTTCTTAATGCACACGTTCGAGGCTCCTCTTTGGTTCTCTCTATACTCAATTGTTATGGGCCATACAACAATAGGGAGACTTTCTGGGATTCGGTGGTCAAAGGGGGTTTACTTAACCTGCCTAAACTGATTTTGGCAGGCAACCTCAACCTTTCCTTAAACTGTTCTGAAGTATGGGGAAGAAAGGCCCGCACAGACCCTCTTGGCCCCTATTTCACCCATCTATTCTCCTCTCTTCAGCTTGTGGATATTGCCTCGGATTTAGTGAGACCTACTTGGCGTAATGGCCATTCGGGTGATGATGGTATAAGCAAACGCCTCGATAGTTTCTTGCTCTCCTCTAATATGTTGGATTATCTTCCATTATACAGGGCATGGACCTATCCTTCATCTATTTCGGACCATTACCCGATTATTCTGGAATGGAGAATGTCTAATTCACTATGTAACTTCCCTTTTAAGTTCAACCACTCTTGGCTGGCCTTTGATGACTTTGTAAAGATGATCCATAAAGAATGGCCTCTCCTTCCCAGTGACTCGTCCTATTCTGGAATGGAGTCTTTCTCTAGTAAGCTCAGAACTATGAAGAAAAATATAAAGGAATGGACTTATCAAAATTCCATTGAGATGAAGGACAAGAGCTTTATGCTAGAGGCTAAAATACATAGGTTACTTTCCTCCTCCCCTTCGGGTATCCTTTCCCGTGATTCTCTGTCTACCTTAAATTCTCCCCAATCAGAACTGAAGAAAATGAGGGACCATGAGATCCTCACTGCCAAGCTCAAGAGCAGAATGATTTGGGCTACCCTGGGAGATGCGAACACCAAATTCTTCCATTATGTGGCCACTGCGATGAAAAACCATAACGCGATTTGGAGCCTTGAGGATGAGATTGGTAACTTGGTTGAACATGACCCAGCTTTAAAGGATTTGGGGGTAAGACATTTTAAAAAGATCTTTAGTGAGAATAACCTAACCAACATCTCAGCTCAATTAAAAATCATCAGCCTCTTTCCATCCTACATCTCCCTTGAGAATCAGTCTGCTTTTACCTCCAAGGTTACTATTCATGAAGTGGAGAGGGCACTCAAGTATTTTAAGAAAGACAAAGCGCCTGGACCCGATGGGTTTCCTATAGAATTCTTCATTGCCTTTTTTGACCTTCTAGGAAAAGAGCTCGTGAATCTAGTGGAAGATGCTCGTTAGGAAGGAAAAGTCCTACCATCCCTGGATTCTACCTTCATCACTCTTATTCCTAAATCTGACAAACCCTCTACTTTCGTCAATTTTCGTCCCATCTCACTCTGTAACCTGATTTACAAGCTTATAGCTAAGGTTGTTGCGCTTCATCTCAATCCCTTTCTGGATCATTTTATTTCCCCGCAGCAGTTTGGGTTTCTTAAAAATCGCCAAATTACAGAGCCTATTGCCATTACCCAAGAATCCTTTCACTCTGTCAGATCTAGGAACAAAAGTGCCCTTGTCCTTAAGCTAGATCTCACAAAATCTTTCGACAGAGTAAACTGGTCTTTTATCAGGCTCATCCTACTGCAAATTGGCATGCCACTGGAAGGAGTAAATTGGATTATGGGATGCATAACCTCGGTTAACATTGCCCTGCTTATCAATGGCTCCCCCTCCCACTTTTTCACGACTTCTCGTGGCATCAGGCAAGGCTGCCCTCTCTCGCCTCTTGTATTCATCCTTGTGATTGAGGGCCTCAGTCTACTTATTGAGGATGCTCGCAACCATGGTTATGTAAAAGGAATTAAAATTTCCAAAGAGCTCGCTCTCATGCACCTGCTTTTTGTAGATGATGTGATACTTTTTGGGGTTGGCACCTTCGAAGAATGGATGGCTCTCAAGGTTTTGTTGGACACCTTTTGCGAAGCTTCTGGAATGCTAATAAACACAGAAAAATCTTGTTTCCTCATCAACAATGTAGAGGATGGAATGATCTCCAGGATTACTCGCTCCATGCCTTACAGATCCCAGCCCATGACCACAGGTTTTAAGTATCTTGGATATTATATTAAACCCATGGGATACTTAGTTAAAGAATGGTTTTGGATTATAGAAAATTTTGAAAAAAGGATTTCTCACTGGTCCTACAAGCTTCTTTCAATGGGGGGAAGGTTGGTTCTTATCAAGGCTATTCTTACCAGCATTCCAGTCTTCTGGATGGCTCTAGTACCCATCCCAAAATCCATTCTGGGGAAACTGAAAAGCCTAATTTTTTATTTCCTTTGGGGCACAAAAGGAGATAAGAAAAAATTTCATCTAGTTGAGTGGACATCCTTATCCAAACCCACATCTCAGGGGGAATGGGGTATAAAAAACCTTGAATGGTTTAGCATCTCCTTAAGGATCAAAACCTTCTGGCAAGTTCTCTGCAGCAAAGGTCTCTGGTTCAAATTAATCACTGCAAAATATTTAAAAAAAAACTCAGTGCTGTCTTGGATCCGTAACAAGCACTTCTCTGTCAATGGTGTATCTATTATATGGAAGGGCTTTATAAATCTCATCTCCTGGATAGGCCATGGATTAATTTGGATGGTTGGCGATGGCAAAAATACTAGAATCGGTCTGGATCCGATTGCAGGTTTGGATACTTTTTTTATGCTGCCAAGAGACCTCTGTGACTACCTAGAGGATTTTGGTATCACCTCACTGATCCATGCCAGGAATTACTCCCTGGAAGCCCCTTCGTACTAGCTCACTGCATCTGATTTGGATTTAGGTGGTGATTGGTATCACAGTTGGAATAATTAAATCAAAGGATTGGATCACGGAAGGATAAGACTAGGGATGAATTCAAACAGTTTGCTTTGGGCATTCAAAAACTTCACGGGCTCTATCTCAGCCGCGATATCATATGATTGTGTGGTAGATTCCTTTGTGGATTCTCACTGTGAATCATTTCCGATTCACTAGGTTCTTTGGAAACTCAAAATCCCTGAGAAGATTCGCTGCTTTATTTGGCTTCTAACAAGCAACAAGGTTCTTACTTGGGATCAGCTCAAAAAAAAGGGCTTTCAAGGACCCAATCTCTGCATTATGTGCAAGGAAAATGAGGAGTCAGCTCAGCATCTATTCATGGACTGTAAATACACAAAGGTTTTCTTTGAAGCTGTTTTTGAACATTTTGGCACTCGATCCCTTCATAATACTGCTGTGGGTATTTCTGTGAGTCAATATCTAGACGTTTGGTTCAGTGTTCATTCCACGAATTTTTGTCATCTTTATCTGCCACTATTTACCTTCTGGGTGATTTGGAAACAATGAAACAGGTGTATTTTTCAAGGGTCATCTCCAATAGTATATGGGATCATTCTTCAAGCTGAAATGCTCACGCATACCTATACAGTTCCTGTAAAGAAGTCAAAGCTCAGAGATATTGGTTTGCCTCCAAGGAGAAGCTTTCCCTGTGGGTATTTCGATGGTGCAGCCACCAAGAACAAAGGAGGGGCGGGTTTTGCATTACATATTAACAGTACACATAGTATGCATTTCTCTGTGGGATGTGGCAGATGCACAATTACAAAATCTAAGTTGATGGCTTTATGGGCCCTCCTCACGGTATCAAAGTTCATGGGAGTCCCTCTCCTCTCCATCTATGGCGATTCCCTTGTCATGATTTCTTGGGCCATGGGAAAGAGCACTCTGAACCTTCCTCATCTGAGTCACTGGTGTGATGATATTAGAGAACTACTTCAATCCTTTCCAGGAATGATCATGAAACACATCTATCGTGAGCATAACCAGATTGTTGACAGTCTCTCAAAAAATGCTCTCCTTCTTGACTCAGGTTATGGAAATTTCAATGAAGTCCTGAATGATATTTCTACTGATCATGGTAAATTTTAGTTATTCTAGATGTGTTGTGTCTTTAAGCACACATTATACTTGTTTTGATTTGGGATCAGTTTCTTCATGTAGAACTGATCAGTCATCTGTTTGCTCACGATCCATGTTGTTTTATGATCCTTTCTGGGAAATGATAATTATCTGACCTGTTTATACAGGAGTGATGATAAAGCCTGCTAAATAATCAGGCTTGTGTTTTTCCAACCATGTTTTGATGACAGGAATCCACCTCAGTAGAGAGGAACACCTCACTGATTGAGCACTACTTGAGAAATGATCATTTGATCAATTGTATAAGATGATCTTTGATTCAATAGAATAACAAGATCTGGTATTTTTTCTACTGAAAAAAAAAAGAAGATGTTGATAATAAATATCATAAACCATTTATATTCATATTTAGATCTCTTGAAAAACTTAGAGAAATATATAAACATTTTTCATAAAATGAAAATAATAATAGACATCACAACTACATAGAAATATTTAAAATCTCATACGTAATCATTAATCACAGTAAGCAATAGATGCCACAAATTTAAATTTATCTTTTATTATTGTAAATAAAGCAATGTCCACAACTCCATATCTTTTATGCATTGTGTGTTCACCACTTGAAATGACCATTAATGTAGAATCAGTAATTAAACCTTAAAATGTGCTCAATGACATGACTTAGATAAGATTGCTTTCATATTATATTTCCTATGCTCTCTTCCTTTTGCTTGAGAGTATATCCCTTTTGTAACTACACAATTTGTAACAATTTACAAATGTTTCCTTGCTTGTACCTTGCTTCAATATCTTGGTTTTTCCACAAAACCTTATGTGCTTTTAATTATGTTTCCCTTGCTTGATATGTTCTTCTCTCTTTGCTAGTGTGTATTTATGCAAATGGTGCTCAACACAATAGAGAAGAGGATGGTATAATTACTAGAGTAGATCTTAGGATTAAAAAAAAATACATCTAGAGCCAAAAACTAATTATAACTAACATTACATCTTAGGTGTTGTATCAGTCCAATGTTTTATATATATTTTTAGATTTCAATCTTACTTACCAAATTCTTTGACAATATTAGTACAAGTGCAATAATATATTTTTTAATTGTCCATGCAACTTCTAAAGGATTCACAAGAAATTATTCTATGAATATGGCATAATTGAATTGCTTATTGAGTAACTTGATCTCCCACATATAACAAATCCTTATTAAGTAGACAAAGAGTGGCTTCTGTATAGTTGGATGAAATTCCCCACCATTTGGTATCTCTTGTGAAGCTAAAAATTGCAACTCAACTAGGTTTATGACCCTATTGGAAAGCTCAGAGTTAAAATGTTCCCATCAAATATCATTCAACAAGATTATGGAGGCCTCGACATGTGGCTTGTTTTCAAATCATCCCTACACAAGGTCATAGTTTTCTAAATACCATCCATGAATTTCATGAATTTCCAAGGATCAATATATTTTTCCTTTAATTTCTCCTCTTGCTCTGCAATCCCCAAAACCACTAAAAATAACTACTACTAGCAGGTTAACTATGGATGGAAAAAATCAAATGTATGGAAATAGTTTTGACTCAACATAATATTTAGCGGTAGGGACTCATTTGATGATAATGCTAGGATTAGGTCTTTCAGAAACATGCAGTTAGGTGAATATACTATATGGCAAAGGTTATGGTTGAACCAAACAAGGTATGAACAATATTTTGGTCTGAAACCTGAGAATAATATTCACATGATACATGAAGGGATACGTTATAAAATGCCATGCATTGAAACCCAAGGTTGCATGGAATTAGTCATTGATGGGAATAGATTATTCTCAATGAATAATGTAGATATTATTTTGGATGGTGAGGTAATGCAATGTTCATAATGTGTGTGAATAACTATGTCTTAAGTTTTGTTTTGAATAAATCCATAAACAATGATGTTTTGGAGGCCGAAAGTCAAGAATCCATGAAATTAAGACATTGTATATGAAGAATATTTTTGGTTTGAAACCGAAGAATAATATTCACGTGGTACACGAAGGATACATTATAAAATGGCATGTATTGAAACCCAAGGTTGCATGGAATTATTCATTTATGGGCATAGTTTTTTCTTAATGAACAATGTATATATTATTTTGGATGGTGAGTTAATGCAATTCTCATAACGTGTGTGAATAACTATGTCCTAAGCTTTGTTTTGTAGAAAGCCATAGACAATGATGTTTTGGAGGTTGAAATTCAAGCATACATGAAATTAAGACATCATATATACATACAATTTGGTGGATCATATTTTGTGGGAAATCGGGGCATCAATGTAGGTTGGACTTGTGAGAGATTAATGACCTTGGTGATTTGAGCTACAACACAGTTCTTTACTTCAATTTTCTCTATATATAATGGTCATCCTTTACCAACTCTACAACTTTGAATTATACAAAACTGACTGTGAAACTCTTGTATGATCTAATCTTTCCCATTCCAATGATTTATTCATTTTCACAAAATGCATCCCACAAATCCCTACTTTAACTACGTTTGTCAAGATCAATGTCATTTGGATCCCATGAAAAAAGTGGATAATCGATCACTAGCTTATTAAATTTAATTCAATATGTGTTTTATTATTCATGCAATACTATTGTCCCCTATAAACGAGATTTAATTTAATAAATTTAGTGAAATCAAACCACAAAGGAAAATTTGTTAACAACAAAGAAATACAAGATTTGTTTTCCAAATCATCATACATTTTATTAGATGGGGACAATCATCATACATTTTATTAAGTTTTTTTGCAGCCAGGTGCTTAGCATCTGGGGTTTTGAAAAATGACAAAAATTGCACCTTAATCTCAACTTTTGTTGCTCTAGGTTGTCATTCTGAAAAGGTCATATACCACGTCAATGCCCTTTTCCTTAAGTCTCCTGTGAACTGTTCCATTTGTCTATCTTCGTCTGTAACTTGATTGGCCTCCCAAGTCGACTCACAGACGAACCAATGTCATCTGGGGTCCTCATCTCCCTCATAAAGAGGAATGTGAGCTGATTCGTGACCCATGTTTGAATCACTATCACTGCTCTCAGGATGTGGTGGCGGTGGAGGTGGGGGTGGTGATGAGGGTGGTGGGGTTGTAGGTGTATTCATCTCTGCGGAACTCTAGTCGACGGAACTTGCGTTCCCGTCAGTTTTCAATTCTTTGTTGACTTGCAGTTGTTTGATGTCAACTTCTACTATCGATGGTCCACTGCAACAATTTGGCCATAGTTCTAAATGTTCTGTTTCTTCTAAAGTTGTATGTGGCAGGGGGGGCGCTCCTTCATGTGTCGGTAAGAGCAAGTGGATACTTCAGTGGGAGGGTGCCGCTTGAAAGGTCACCCAGTTCCCTTCCTCTGGTCGCCATATAATCAGGTGTCATCTAGTGTACGTATCATTTCCTAGTCGACTCCATATACTGAAGTCACCAGCTCATAGTCGTAGGTCTTCTTCGACAATAGTATGTATTCGAGTACGCAGATTCAATGGAGAGAGGGTTGTTCCTTCATTGGGAGCTCATAATTGGAGAGCTTCTGGCTGCTCTATCCACAATTATTCCTCCTTAGGGGGCGCTTCTTGTTCCACACCTTCTTCATGTCGGTCATGACCCGACTTTGGTGGACTCTCTTCTTGGTCGTTCTCCCTAAGACTTCTTCCTCTGTGCAGCTCTAAGGCTCTTTCTCGTCATACTTCCCTTCTCTGGTGTCTCTCTTCCCTTTCTATTTTCTGAATGTCTGACATACCTTCGTATGATACTATTCTCTTGAGTTACCTTTTAGTCGACTTCTCATTACTGGTAACTGGTATCTGTTTCTAGTCAACTAGGATCCACTATGCGCTATCTCGATATATGACCAACTACCCCCCCATAGCCTACCCGACGCTTTTTAGAAATCCTGGATAGTTCGATCTATTTTCTTAGGAAGTATTCCCACTCCCTTTCTGCAATGAATTTTTCCCACTTCCTCTGCTTCTCCGCCCAGTTAGAGTTCGATGGCAGTTCATGAAGTGATGGATGAGGTTCGACAATATGTCCTTCGTGAATCATTTTTTCCAGCAACTGTTGTTCTTTAATCCCATCTGGATTTCTCATCCAGGAATTTCTTCAAAAGTTGGGGCACTTATTCAACAAAATTTTCATACGTCTCTGTGAAAAATCTTTCTTTTGCTTGTGTGGCTGTTAATCTGTTCCTTCACGCGTAATTCTGCAAATATTTTGCAACTTTACGTTCCCACCAGTCCTTAATATCCTGCTCTAGTATCATCTGTTTGCATACATTCAAGTCGTGTACTACAAGCAACTAAACCAATGTTGTAATCTCACAGATCACATAAGGTTACCAATAATACACACTAAAACATATATAAATATAAAACAGAGACAAGAGATAAGAACAGATAGATGAATAAACAGATTATATCATAAAAATGAGTCCATACAACACAGAGAACTAAACTGAGTTCTCATCTGGCTCAACAGCCTATATAAATGATTACAAAATGGTTACAAAATAACTACCTGTCGGTTCGGTGAATCGACATGACCTTAGGTGGCCGACCTATTCTCTTAGTTTAGTCGGCCAACTGACTTAGTCGGCTAATCGACTAAGTCGGCCCATCGACTTAGTCGGCTGATCGACTAAGTCAGCTCTTTGTTCAATTCAACTTATCAACTTGCTCCTTCTACAATAATCAAGCAAATTATACAAAGGGGAAGCCTAGTGTTGTTTACAAACTTGGGACGGTTATTTTGGTTCCAATGGAGGATGATGCCTTCCCCTACGATATTGTCATTGGGATAATCAAACAAATTACACAAAGGGGAAGCCTAGTGTTATTTACAAACTTGGGACGGTTATTTTGGTTTCAATGGAGGATGATTCCTTCCCCTACACCCTGGTACAGTGACTCTCTATTGCAGTTATTGGGTATGTATAGGATAGTTTACATATAGTGAGTTTGAAAACATGCATGGTAATTTCATGAATGTCGTTTCCCTACTCTAGAAAGTGTGGGATTGGAACTAACAATAAAGGAAGAGCTTGATGGGATTCAAAATTGTAAGAACTGTTAGAAGGAATCAGAGATGTACAAGCTGATATACGGGATATAAGGAGCATCCTATGTTGAAATAATTCATAGTTGGAGGGTTTGTTAGAGACAATCATCAGATCATAATACATACATCCAGTTTGGATACTCGTATGGATGACATAGAAGGTAATATCATAGTTTATGGTGCTCAAGTGGAAACAATGATGACAACCCTGGACCACCATAAGGAGTTGTTGATAGAAAAACATTCCAAGCTCACTGATGAATTAGGAAGCAAAGGAATAGAATAAATGAATGTTCATCAACCTCCCCACGCCACTATGAAAATTCCAAGCTTAAAGAATCGTGCACAAGAAACTTGGAGATCCAGGTCATGTATAGTGTCCATTGCACAACTTAAGTTTTTTAGTTTCTTATGAACCCTTTTTTGTAAATTGGTGCTAGGTCAATATGTTAAAATTTATAGTAGTTCATTTGTTGATATTTTTTTGCAAAGAATTTTAAGATTCTGGAAGGCTCTAAATAGGCTAGACAATGCTCAAGAAACTTTGAAGTCATATTTTTAGAAAGTTGTATTGTTTTGTTGATCTCTTCTCAACTTTTCATACTATAAATATACTCGTTCTAGATTTTTTTTTAATGTGTGCAAGAAATTTCATTACCGCCATGCTTCACTCCTCATTGCTAATCATTATCACACTTTAGATAGTAATTTTCCCAAATCCCATGGATTTCAAATTCTATTTAGAAATCAGCATTCATATCCAAAAGTAATGGTGGTTTCAATTGACATTGAGTTACAAAATTAATAGTGGAGGTATTAACTTGTTTTTTCACTTTTTGCATGTAATTTTTATTGTGAAAAAAAAATGGCCTTGTGCCCTAAATGAAGCTTCTCGGGTTCAATTCCCATTAACAATAACAATGTAACAACCCAAAAAATTCTTAGACTAGATGTGTTTCCATGAACACATCCTCAAATTGACACATGAGACCATGGTAGGTAATCTCTAGTATACTAGAGAAAAATGGGAACCATAATTAAACCATAACAGAAGTCCTAAATAGGAATGTGACTTGAGTCCAAGATCCTTGAGTGAGTCCTCAAAACATCACACTAAGTTACTTTGTAGGGGTTATTTGTGAGCGTCTGGATAAAAGACTCTAGTTCTACTTGCTTTCTTCCCATGATCAAGTACCATGGACAAACCATTGAACCAATAGACTCTGAACTTTGTAGTGTATCATTCACTTCCAAGCAGGTTATCACTACCATGACTAGGAATGTTGTGAACCTTACACTAGGCATCAAGGTATAACCATGGTCATGGGGAGGAAAATAATGGCCTTGTTCCCTAAATGAAGCTTCTCGGGCTCAAGTTCAATTAACAACAACAATGTATCAACCCATGAACCTAAATTAAGCTTCTGAGGCTCAAGTTCCATTAACAACAACTATGTAGCAACCCATAAACCTTCTCATACTACATGTACGGCCATGAATACATATGCAAACCAACACTTAAGGGTGAGTGCACAAAGTTGAGGGACCTTTTAAATGCAATGGTAGACTGAATTCAATCACTCTTGATCCATAAAATAGAAATCATCCCAAGAAATCTCGACCCTGCTAAGCCTAGCCCTAAGGCTGCCAACATGCATGCCAATTATGATAGTACACAAAAATGTGTCCTTGTTTTAGTAATACAAATTGCACTCACGTTTTACCTTGCATAAACATGCTCCTGTTTCTGAAAACCTATTTTATGGTTAAAATGGGTCGAGCCCGTCATTTTCGCCACAACGCCACTTTGATTGGATCTTGGACGGACCAGAACGAGTTAGGGAGAACGCGTGTTGGGTGAGAAAAAGGAAACAAACTCCACCTTGGGATCAATCTCTTATTTGTGAGTTATTTTATTCAACTCCTCTCATGTTATTTTCCATATATTCATTATTTTATTTTCCCTAATTTGAAATTAAACCAAAATATTTTAATTTATATGCCCATAAAGGAATTTACATGGCCAATGGAAACCAAAACCCCAATTTAATCATAAAAACCAAATAATTTTAACTATTTACCAAAATTCACATTCCCAATGGAAACCAAAACCACAATTAACCCATAAAAATCAAATCAGTTTCATTGTTTCCATATGCATATTCACAAGCATTCTTGTGAATCCATACCAAAATTCATAAATATGCAAAGTCTTTCAATCGCGTTGCAAGTTTGCATTAGTAATTTACATTCCCAATGTAAACCAAAACCCCAATTAACTCATAAAAAACAAATCAACTTCACTATTTGCATATGTATATTCGCAAGAATCCTTGTGAATTCAAACCAAAATTAACAAATATTCAAAGTATGTCAATTATATTGCAAGCTTGCATACAACTAAAAAAAATCAAGTAGAATTCATATCTTCCCTAAAATACATAAAAAAACATGGTAAATCCCTTGCCTCTATCTGAAATATCAAAGTTGGTACTTCAAAAACATCAATAAACACCTTATAGTTTTGATGAAACTTCCTAATCCAAGTGTTAAAATAAGGTATAGAAGCTTCTCATGCTTAACAAATATTTCCTCTTCACAGAAGGGTACTTTTTTGTTAAGGTCAAGACAATGAAGTTCAACAATAGGCTCTACGAACATCAAGATACATAGGGAGGTTGATGTGTTTGATTACATGCCAATCACATACTATCATACATGATAGAATCCAATGGAAACCTTGCAACCATAAAAGCCATTATACACAATTATGCAGTTAGTCTCTCATGGGTATATCGAAAGAGTGCATACAACTAAAATAACATCAAGTGGAATCCATACATGGCCCAAATCAAATATAAACAAAGATCTTCTAAATGGACTTTGGAGTACAAAAAACATCACACTACAACAAATAATTGCATATCTAACAAAATTGTTTCCTATACTGGGATTTTATTCATCAATAGCACATTATGACACCTCTTCTAGGATCTAGCCATTGCCTCCACCCACAATCTAGGAGCTGGTCCTGCAAGGGCATTAGTCAACACCTCACAATTTTGATGAAACTTCATAATCCAGGCCTTAAAATAAGCTAGAGGAGCTTCCCATTCGACATATGCACATAGGACATTTTATGTACACATGCATATGGAAATTGGAATTAATACTTGAATTTAGGACATAAAATGAAAAAAATGTTAAATGTTTATTCTTTACTGTGAAATTGAAGATCAATTTTAAAATTTAAATAATAGATTTAGTTTATGTTGTTATTTGTCGTACATTGGTTTTACACTTTTCATTGCTTAGAGATGTCATTATATCATGTGTTTATTTTTCTAATGATATTTTATTTGTATTTATGGTTGTAGTGGCTACTATGGGCCACAATGTCGAGATATTGAGGGTTATTGGGAATCTTAGAGAGATTGGTTCTTCCTAGAGGGGTGGAGATGAGCTCCTCCGCTCCTTGTCAGCCTCATTGTTGACAATAGTTGATACGATCACCAGATCGAACGATGCTTTGTATAGCATTGCATCCTATAGGGAAAGAAAAAGAAAAGAATATGTTGATGGTTTGAGCTACAATGAGATAAAGAAGCTAAAAATAACTAAAGAGCACATATATACATTGTTTAGAGTTCCTGGGATGGATGACATTCTAGAGAGCACTAGGACACATATTTCGATTGAGTGGTGCATCTTTCCACCCATTAGAGACCATTGGATTGATAGATGGTACATGGTTTTCAACATTCCCCCTCACAACAATAGGGAAGTACCATTTTAATTCCTCCAAAAGTTGTATGCAGAGTTTGTGATGGGGAAACATGAAAACTATTTTTACATGTTGGGGTCCCAAGGCATTGGTAGGGGAATGACCCAAAACCGACCCAATGCTATACATAGAGATGCCAATCGGCAGATACCTGTATCCCATGCCCAACTAAGCAGGCCAGAAATCCCTCCTACACACGATATGGTTACCCAGACACAAGAGGAATTTCTTACTCTAGCTGAGATGGTTTCCTGACATACCACAACTATTGATCAGGCAAGGCCCTCTTCCTTTGTTGGGGTACAACACCGGCTTCCGGTGGTAGAGGACAATCTATTGGTGGGGATAGACTGACATCCCATGTGCCTCAGAGTGATATACACGTGTGCACAATGTGTGGTAAATCTTGTTATGGTCCTGGACCAACACATGGTACCTCTACAATGACTGGTGGTCAGGTAAGGACATTGTTAAAACTCTATTGTTGTTCAATTTTTAATTTTTCCATATTGTACACATATTCG
>LPNX010459891.1:163152-176195 GCA_001517045.1 Pseudotsuga menziesii | reverse complement strand
TGACTATAAATAGACTGGATGGACTCCCGATTTAGACATGACTCCCGATTTAGACATATGACCAAATTTGGACAAGGGAGGATTAATAATCCTAACATTTTCATGGGTCATGAAAGTGTGTTTAGGGATTTTCCATGTGGGAACGCTAGCCACATGTTCACAGTCGAGGAATTTGCAAAGTTGATCCCTATGTGCAAAAATTTCACATTCCATTACTGAGCAAAACCCTAGTTTCCAAAATTGACCTAAAACCAGATCCCATGTCCATGGACCCATAGTAGAGGGCCACCCTTAGCACTATCTTGATGTCATAAATCCAACATAGTTGAGGGCTCATTAATCCGAGCCACGACCATCATTCTATGGCAAGTTGAATCCCACCTCCTACAGGCTCTCAAGGACACATGTTGAATCCCTACCTCGGGCATAGAATTCCTACCTCCAGGATCCAAACTAGGGTTTCTGTGGTTTAGAATGAAAACTATGGTTTACGGTGAAAACTAGAGTTACTAGGATTTTATATAGGGTTTGTAAGCTAGGATTGGCTATAGGGTTTGTAAGCTAGGATTGGAAATGGTTATTAGGCTAGGATTACCACTCCTTAACTACACAGCTCTTACAGAGAAACAAATCATCAGATTCAAGGAGATGTCCTTACATGATCAAATTCGAGATTCAAGGAAAATGCAATAGACATATCCTAGATAGAGTGCTATATAATGGTATTGGGTTGTATCACATGAGTCATGTAAGTATGAATATAATACAACAAATCCATAATGAAGCTCAAGTGCAATTTATCAAGTTGTAGAATTCTATTCAATTTATCAATCTATCAAGCATTCAATCTATTAAGCTGTAAATAATCAATGAGACCATGAAACCAAAATATCTGACTACCACATACCTGACTACCTACATGTGGTCATTCAAATAGACCATCGGGATCACCTCTAATAGCAATAGTATCATTTAGCCTCTCATGCTTGGAGTAAGGCAACAAGTATCATGACTTTGATGATTTCTTGCTTGGCATTGTTTGCAGCAAGAGGTTTGTGCCAATAACTAAGTTTGTATAATGGTATACAATTTCACCTGCTCTATAATCTTCAAATACATAATCTTTTTTCTTTCATGCATGGGAAACCTGTGTCAAATATTCTCCTTTGATAACCATCGACCCAATTGGAAAATCATTTCCCTTGGAGTCGCTTAATAAGACAATGAGGGTATGCTTCCCATCCAAGCAACGTGCCAGCTAGTGGTAAGCATGTCAATAATTGTCTCTTGGGGAAACCACTACGTATATGTTCCTTACATAAAATAAAGTGCAAACCTAAGATTCAGCTAACTAAACACAACTAGTCATCAAACATTTCAAAGTTATCAACATAATAGTCGAACCTGTTTGTATGAGATCTGAAATGTGGTCATAGTCATGTGAAATACTCGATTGTACCTATTCCAACTGGGATAATTCTGTAGTTATTTTTTGATCAATGGGGAGTGATACACGATCCCAGCTGTCAACCCAATCTTTGGATTCACAGTTGTCCCATTTACCAATGTTACATGGATAACAAAAGCAAGAGAGTTTCCTTATCCACATTTCAACTATATCATTGCCTGACGTTCTAACTGAATGGGATGCAGGAGTTCCTTGGAAGGTATTGCACTCATATAGGTGTGATTGATCTACATCAACCACCTCCCAAAAATATATATGTACATGTTATTTTTTATATGATTGGTCTTCTTTCCTTCTACCTCCCTTCCCCATCCCTGAACAACACCATGCACCAATGTTCTTTGCATCTCAGATGAGCAAAATAACTATGAATTTCATCTCTTGCCTACGTAATGCAGTCTTGATGAATGCACCTACTCGATCATGTTCCCCTTTTCCATGTCTGGTCTCAAAATAGTTCCAAGTATGTGTCACCTTGTGCCTCTTGTGGAGGATACACAACCATTGGAAGACACAGGAATTTTTGAATTTGACCCGCACAACCATTAGACCAAATCCAATGTTGTTCCATCTGTATATTTATATCCTCCATGTGATTGTAGAACAATTGAAAGTTGTGTTGTACAAAATCCAAGTCATGACACCTGTCATCACTTATGTAAAAGTGATACTCCTTCAATATAACCCTTTTTTCTTTAGTACTATTTTCCCCATGTCTATAGGTGATATGGACCATTATGTTGACCTGGTCTGAGTGATAATATTGACTCCGAATCTCTCTCTATGGTTTAAGAGTGTATTTTTCCGTATAATCGACCACTGATAATATAGTTCCAATAGGAAATGTATCCCTACACATTCTAAACTTCTCATCTTGCCAACGAGACACATGTACATGCTTTACATACTGTTGTGTCTTTTCAAAGAATTCCTCCATGAAGTCGCAAACCATTACCTAGTAGATCGACAGTAAAGATGTACAGATCAATAGGTTGTTAAATATATGAAGTAGCAATACATGAAGAAAAAAATACTATTCAAGAACTCGTTGTTGGGCCGAATTAATGTCATTTTAATTCCATTGTAGTAATTGCCCAGCCATTTAATTTTTCAATCCAAGGTTCGTAGGCTTACGAAACAAGTGCAAAGTATATGCATGACTGAAGCAAAATTAAGCTAATCTAACCCCCCGTGAAACTAATACTAATCTAATCTAACCCCCCTTAAGCTGAAACATGCAATTGCTAATCTAATACTGGAAGATGAAACACATGGCTGAAAGTAAATTGCATAAAAAAAAGACAACATATGAAGAGAAACAAGACAACACATGTGAGCTCACATTAACAACAAAGCAATCTTAATTTACATCACAAGATTCAATCATAAATCATGAAATCATCAAACCAAAATTATGAACAAAAGCTAAGAATTCCCTTCTCCATATTACAAAGTCAAGAGTAACTTCTACAATCTACTATTCTCTAAGATAATCTAAGATATAAGATATTATAAGATATAATATATTCTAAGATAATCTAAGATATAAGATATTCTAAGATATTCTTGGATTTAAGATTATTGAAATGAAGAGAGAGAACTCTCTTTTATACATGAAGGAAATAACCATCTCATAATGAGAGATCCACTATTCACTCAACCACTCAACTACTTTCCTATTATCACAAGATATGATCCCTTCAAATCCTCCACATATCTCTCACCAATCCTCCACATGTCTCTCAACCAAATCTCCATGATCTTCTCCTTGGAATATTCTTTGCATAACTATCTCTTTGAAATGGTGGAGGAGATATACGTGAAGTATTTTCTTTGAATTAATCCTTCACATATTTCTACACATTACAGAGCTCATCTATACTTTGAGATATTAGTGAAAAACATGTTAATTTTTTAATATTTAATCATAAATTCCTTATAATACTAAAAATAAATAAAGTGGAAATAATAAGGTGAAACCCACATATATGTATGGAAATGGTATGATAAAAGGTTAATGGGAAGATGAAATGTGAGGAATAACAGAAGATAAAGTGGATGAAAAAGTGACATTTTTGCGTCCCAACATACTCCCCAACTAAACCTATTGCATGTCCTCATGCAACCGTGTATGGATCTTCTTAATAAATTTTGGCATCTAAATGTTGGCTTTGATTGATGATGTCTTTTTAACGATGAATATTTCCAAGGTGTGAAATACATGAGTAACAACTGGCATTTCCTTATGGTTGGTTCTTGTGTGACAACCATGAATATAAAGAATGTTGGTTCTTGTGTTAACAATATTCATTACATGATGTGAAATGCATGAGTAACAGATGACATTTTCCTTATGGTTGGTTCTTGTGTGACAACCATGAATGTAAAGAATGTTGTCTCTTGTGTTAACAACATTCATTTCGTCATCTGTTTTCTAGCTGCATAATAATTTAACCATACACTCATGGAAAATGATAAGCTATTAATGTGCATAGAAAGCATCATTGTGCATAAGTGTTTTCTTTATGTTTATGAATCATGCCAATATGTATATCAATGTGTATGAAGCAAAGTGCAATAGAGGATTTGTCGGAAAAGAAATGCTCGTGAATGGTAAATGAGATGAAAAATGGGTGATGGTGGTGAAAAGAATGGAATGATAGTAGTGAGTATGTATTGAATATAGTTCCCCCTCCCCAACTAATGTGGTTGCATGTCCTCATGCAACCTAGCATGGGCTGTGAAAGAAATGCAGCATGGTGAGAAAATTTTCCAAATTATTCATTGCTAGCATGTAAGAAATTGCATGATTAAAGTTTAGAAAACAACATACCCCCACTTACCCAAAAAGTAGATGAACGATGCAATAGGAATGTAGCTGATTCTGCTGGATTGTGTAATGTGTCACTACTACTGTGGCTGTAACTGCTGGATCATGGGATGTGAAGGAATCGGAACTGTTGCTGCTGAATCATGGAGAATATGTCACGGCTGCAGGATAAAAATGTAAATGTAAATGATGCTGCAGATGTAACTGCCGGAACTGCTATAATTTGATGTGGAGGAATCTGAACTGCTACTGATAAATAATGGAAAATATGTCATGGCTGCAAGATAAAAATGTAACTGTAAATGATGATGCAACTGTAATTGCCGAAACTGTTGTAATGTGAAGTCGAGGAATCTGAAATGCTGCTGATAAATAATGGAAAATGTGGAAGGTAGAAAGTAGAACTATGGTACACTCATAGATCTGAAGTCATGTTTTTGCAACTGCTGATGGATTCATGAGAAAGAATATATAGTCTTCACCTACTACAATACCCGATGTTACAATTCTAGTCATGCAAATAAATGTGTCGATGTCAAGCATAAAAAGAAGTCATTGGATTACAGACCATTGATGAATGACATTAACCAATGCAAGGAAACTCACCAGTGATGTCAATGAGTACCAAGGTACCCAAGTACATCATGCAAAGTGTGAATAGATGTGCTTATGTCGAGCTACTTGCAAGATCTGACGATCAAGGGAAATTGATGAATTCCCATGATTTTCAGTGAGAGAACTTTCCATTAAGGCATGCAAGCATCCAGGTACTCAAAATGAACTCTAGTCTATATTCCATATGAGGTGCTGAGGTTGATGGGGAAATACTTGTTGAAAGGTGGACCTTAAGGAATCCCACATCAGTCAACGCGAGTTGGTATAAAAAGATTGGTAGGACTATAAGTGAAACTATCTCACAGTCAAGCAATGGATATGGCAAGGTTATGTAATCATGGAAAGGGAGCTGGTTTATTTAGAAGGAAAACTAGAATGGAAAAATGAACTAAAAAAGATAAAGGGATGTATGCAATTCAGAAAGATAGGCATGTGTGAAGTCATGACAGATAAAGCGATGGAAAGTGAACTTCAAGACATGGATGGTGAAGGTGCTCTGAAGGAGAAATATGGATAAACAATCATGACACAAATGAGTTTATGGATGGTTTCTATGTAACAACAAACATTATGATGTTTATAAGTAAACGTCATGAGTAACAGTTCCTTCAAGGTGTCTATCAAAGCATGTTTCTCAAAAGTTTTGTGTTTCTTTGAAAAGTCACTTTAGCAACAAAATGCGACTGTCTTTGAAACCTGAAAAAAACTTTAGTACAAAATCCTGCATGAAAACTTATTAGTGAATATGTATTGAATATAGTTCTCCCTCCCCAATTGATCTGGTTGCATGTCCTCATGCAACCTAGCATAAAAATTGTGAGAAGTTCGTAAAAGAAAACATATCATGCAGAAAGAAGTACATAAGCTGCAAAGAAAATTACATGTTCCCCGTGCTAGTTTCATCTACGATTATTGTCAAAGTGACTTTAAGAAAAACGATTCAGCGTTAATCATAAAAGTCATTTCAGGAAAAATGAAAACGTCCATTTGCAACAATATTTTTGGTTTGGTTCTTATTTTTTTAACTTTTTGTGATGTATATATATATATATATATATTATTTTTTATTTTTATTTTTTTTCTTTTGCAAAATGTAAAACAAAAGAAATAATTTTTTTAATTTTATAATTTTTTCTTGTTTTTGTTTTATTTTTACAACACACCAAAATAAACTAAAATAAAAATAATGGCAAAAATACTCAAAATTAAATTTACCCGATCATAGTTGTAACAACCCATCCAGCTGCGATAGCAACGGCTACAACACACAGCGGTGACAGTGAGCTACAACAACCACCGGTATCTGCCCCACATCTATTTGCTTCTCACCTTCCTCCTTTTTTGTAGTGTTAAGATCGGTCCAATTGCTTCTGCGATTATAATATTTTCATTTGATGCTTAGGAGCTTTGTTCAGCCTTTTTCTATTCTTTGTTCAGCCCTTTTTCTGAGCTTTGTTAACCCTTTGTTTAACCTTCACAGAACTATGTTCATCCTTTATTGTCACAGCAATGGAGTTTACTATTTCACCTGCTTGGAACCGGCTGCAACAGTAAATCTAAAAAATAATCTTCCGAAGAACCAGCTGTATATCGCAAATCATGGCTTTGTTTGGTAATTTCCTTGCGATTCAAGTAAAGGAGGATGTTACACACAAAACACATGTCTCGTATTTTCAAAATTATTTTCCATATGCCCACAAATAGAGACGCGAGTCAAGGTGTTCTTATCTAGCATTTTTTTTTGTTAAGGCTGTAACAACCATTTGCAGGCCATTTGTTGTATATCTATTCAATTCCTTTCCATTTTAGATGGAGCTGCAATACTCACCTAACTAACCAGGCCTAGGAAAGTAATGATTGATTTATTTGTTGCATGTATTTCTCCATGATTGAGATCTTTTCACAACTATCAACGAGAGAAGCACGTTATCATTTGGTCAAGATGCTCACCAAGCTAGACAAGAGATAACAAGTCTAATGGATAGTAGGTGCTGGGAAGATCAGAGGCATGCAATCTTGAAGCTTGGGATTCAAGTGATTAAATTATTCCATGTGGCCATGTTTTGTTGCAGGTTTAAATTGAAGGAAAGTCATAGCGGCAGAAGCAATTCTGAGTGAGGACATCTCGTAATGTAATCAATTTTTTTTTAAGTTTCAGCGTGGAAAAGCTCAATTCACTCTCATCGGAATTAAATTGCAGACCATGTATTTTATGTTTTACAAAAGCAAAGGATGGTTGCAACTAGATTTATATTCAAGGACAAATACAAATAGATGGCTGCGAATCCAAAAAAATGTTGGGGCGGCATAGACTACCTAACAGTGTTTTGGTAATAACTTATTTGTTTCATGCCTGATTTGAATGATTCCAAAGCCAAAAAGAAATTGGATTCATAGGGCTACCTCCAGTAAAAACAGGTTTTAAAAATTCTATGGTATGGTATGTCATATAATCTGAATAACATCCTGCATCCTAATGTTGTTTGTGAGTTTCAGCCTAGACCAACAGTCACTATTTTGAGTACAACTTTTTCGTTAAAAGATGGATTGATGTGATTCAAATTGGAGATGAAAATATATTAATATAGGTATCTCCAATAGAAATATGTTTTGAATACAATAAGAATTGATGGTTCAAATATTTCAATGAAGAGTTGAGAAAGCAGAGTTTTCAGAGTGCAGATTTAGGGTAGGTAGTTAGTCTTTTGGGCATATCTCCTTCGTACAATATCAAAATTGAATGATTCAAATTGTTTTGTAAACTATATTGATAGGAGAGTATGCATTAGAAACATGTTTTGAGAATTCATCCATTAGGTCTCCCAAAACGTGACTGTCCCAACTATGTTTTTGAGCTTCCTACTCCACCTCTAGTCAATATTTTGACCATATCTTTTTCGTTTTAGAACCAAATTGAAGAATTCAAATTGGATTGGAAACTATAATTAAAGGGATACTTTGGATAGAAATAGATTTTAAAACTAAGCCCTTATGGTCCCTATAAATAGGACTTTCCCAACTATGTTTCAGCGAATTTTAACAAGCCAAAATGCCAAAAAAATGCAATAGATGAAACAAAGCTTCCACACAATGATACAAATGTTTGCAGATGTCTATAGTGATATATATATATATATATATATATATATATATATATATATGATGGAATACATCCACATATCCTCAAGCAATTCGTACCTATAATGACTTACACAGTGTGTTGCAGCCATAGCTGCAACTCCTAAAAATGATACGATTTTCGAAATAAAACCACTGTAATTTTGCGGTTGTATAAATGGTTTGGCAGAGTTAATTTTCAGAAAGCTACAGGATGAAGGACGAAGGAAAAAATATGGTTGCGACTCCAATCGACGAGAAGCTTATAAGCATGACATTGTGTTTCAGTTGCTGTGTTTCATCTTATGTGTTTCAACTATAGCTGTTACAGCTTATTTTGCAAAAATAAAAAATAAAACAATTATGAGCAAATGGAACAAATTGGAGACAAAAAAATTTCCATTCGTCAACAATAAGAATTCTTCCTGAAATCAATTTAGTCATCCTATTTCTGATCCTCGCGATCGCACGAAGCATGGAGGAGAGCATACTTATTCTGGGTGAAAGCAAAGACTAGAAATAAAATCCTACCTACTCTATGTTAATTGGGAATTAGAAAACAGTTACATGTAATCAAATAGCCAGTGTAGCCATACATGCAACAGTAATAGGAATATATTATCTTTCAATTCCGTGAATAAACAATGGCAATATACAAAGATGAACAAATTTAATTGTTGTGGCTGTGACCTAACTAAATAAAAAGAAAAACTAAATTGTTCTAACCGCATACTCACTTGAAACCATCGTTCGATAGGTCTTTTGTAGGCATAGTTTTCACTCCTTAGATCATGCTGCAACTCCTCGTGGTCCTCCTCGATCTCCTATTCACATGATTTTTCATCCTCGGATGTGCAAGATTCTTCGTATGTTGATTCCTTGTTTGTTGTTGGAGGAGTAATTAAGCTCTCGGCTACTTTCAGGATCTCTTCTTCCTGAGAAGAAGAGATCCCTACTTTTGCAAGGATATAAGTGAGTTGTTCCAAGCTTAAACTCATTGTTAAATCATTTTGAAAAAGGGATTCTTATAGCACCCAAATCTAAATGAAAAATTTTAAATCAACACTCTTGTTGAAACAAATTAAAAATAAAACACTTTGTATAAGAAAAACAATTCCTCTTCATAGTTGCAAAAAAACACACTTGCTGAAATTGAAATTCACACTTGCAGAATTGAAACACTCTTTGCCAAAATTGAAATTCACTCATTGCATAAATTAAAATTCACACTATAGTGTACGCTTGCAGAAAAATAATCAAACTAAACTTCAATCCACCATGCTTCCCTGGCAACGACGCCAAAATGTTGGGCCAAATTAATGTCGTTTTAATTTCATTGTAGTAATTGCCCAGCCATTTAATTTGTCAATCCGAGGTTCGTAGGATTAGGAAGCACCTACAAAGTATATGTAGGACTGAAGCAAAATTAAGCTAATCTAACCCCCATGAAACTAAGACTAATCTAATCTAATCCCCCTTAAGCTGAAACATGCATTGCTAATCTAATGGTAGAAGATGAAACACATGGCTGAAAGTAAATTGCATAAAAGAAAGACAATGTATGAAGAGCAACAAGACAACACATGTGAGCTCACATTAACAATAAAGCAATCTTAATTTACATCACAAGACTCAATTATAAATCATGAAAGCATCAAACCAAAATTATGAACAAAAGCTAAGAATTCCCTTCTCCATATTACAAAGTCAAGAGTAAATTCTACAATCTACTATTCTCTAAAATAATCTAAGATATAAGATATTCTAAGAGAATCTAATATATAAGATATTCTAAGATAACCTAGGATTTAATATTATTGAAATGAAGAGAGAGCACTCTCTTTTATACATGAAGGAAATAACCATCTCATAATGAGAGATCCACTATTCACTGAACCACTCAACTACTTTCCTATTATTACAAGATATGATCCTTTCAAATCCTCCACATATCTCTCACCAATCCTCCACATGTCTCTCAACCAAATCTCCATGATCTTCTCCTTGGAATATTCTTTGCATAACTATCTCCTTGAAATGGTGGAGAAGATATACGTGAAGTATTTTCTTTGAATTAATCCTTCACATATTCCTACACATTACAAATCTCATCCATACTTTGAGATATTAGTGAAAAACATGTTAGTTTTCTAATATTTAATCATAAATTCACTTATAATACTAAAAATAAATAAAGTGGAAATAATAAGGTGAAACCCACATATATGTATGGAAATGGTATGATAAAAGGTTAATGGGGCGATGAAATGTGAGGAATAGCGGAAGATAAAGTTGATGAAAAAGTGACATTCCTGAGTCCCAACACTCATTACTAACCTGAGAGGTGACCAATTGTATTTTTTTTCTTTCATTACCTCAGCCGATGTCATATGTGACATATTTGAATGACTGGAAGTTCACTTCATGTCTCCCAATTTCATGCTCATCGATGACATGTATGCATTTGTCCAAAAATGTCATTCCACCACACCTTGGGCATGTCCCATCTATGTAAGTCCTTTGATAAAATGTGCAACCTTCTTCCCTTCTACACAAAATGATATGGATAAAGTCTCTAGATTATGTTGGTGAAAATGTAGTTAAGCATTCTTGCACAAGAGTGTTATACAATACACACAATATATGTATATATGTGTCATAATAATAACCGTACTCAATGTGATATCAACAACAATATGTGTTATGAGGTGTGTTTATTTTAACATACCATTGTTCGCATTTCTCAAAGGATCTTTGGCCCAAGTTAAGTTCATTATGTTCATGCCTAAATCTCTCATATAATTATGTTTGCATCATGTCAAGAAAATGTTTAATGTGGGGCTCATGATCCCTTGAACCCCTTCTCAATTTTAGTACATCTTTTTGGTTGGATGAATTTATAGTATTGTCGTGCCAAAACTCTTGCACCAGTCCCTTTACCACAAAAATGAGCTTCATTTCGGGGTGTGGTAACTTGCCAATGAAGAACCAGACATATGTTTGACCAAATTGAAGTTGTTCTCTTCTAGAACAATACCTATGGAGTGCTTTGATATCCAATCCTACAATTTTGGATGTAGGCTTAAGAAGTCAAAGGATCTTGGTGCTTTTTTTCATGATTGATTGTGACAACACGTGACGAGCTGCATTGCGATCCTTTGAACTCGATTTATTTCAAATAGTACTAAATGCATCTACTAAACTTTTGACAACATGAGAACTTGGTTCAGAACATTTTATCATCTTTATCCTTAAGTTTTTCTTAACAACAGTCATAGACCTAGAATTTAACAACGATATAAATAATCTACATTTATCTCCATCACATTTAGAATCAAAATAGTCGACAAATATTTGTTGAGATTGATATGCAATACTGCGTTTAGATAGCCTACCTTCAAGCAAACCAATGAGACTTTCATCCGTATGTATATGTTTTGGATTTCTTTAGTGTGAAGTTGCTAATGGAGGTAGGGAGGTTTGAACTACACCCTATACCATATCACCCAATCTATCTAGTGTTTGAACATCAGCTTCATGTCCTTTTGTCTCTTCCTATCGGTCAAACGGTGGCAATTGGAAATCCTCTTGGGTGGTTTGAACAACATTGTTTTCTTCGAGCATACATTCAGCATTCAACATCTATCTAACTTCGTCACTTGTATACCCACATCCAATTAAATCTCCAAAGGTTTCAAGTGGCCTTGATGTGCACCTACATTTTACTCCTTAATCAGTGCCATGTAGTGCTCATTCTTCTACTGATATGGAGACTGGAGGCCCCTCGAGCAAATGTTTTTGTCTTTCTTCATGTGGCATCCTCAAGAACCAGAATTGGTTGAGTGTCCATCGAGTGTCTTCGATTGGTCATGTCATTTCTTTTATTTTCTCTATGTTCTTCAAGGATTTCATTGGGTGTCCTCTTCCTTGTTGATTTTCTTGCTCAATTGCATGAGTTTCCCATCACCACAATGATGAATGATATATGGTGCTCCTCAATGTGAGATTATGCAAGCTTGGTTTCTTTCTTTCTCAATTGTGTCTAAATACTCAAATTAAGGGGAAGATCGGGAGGAAGGTTTCCTTTGCAAGAAAAACAATGGTGGAGATGCTCTATGGTGCTCCTCAATGGGATATTCCCCGAGCTTAGTTTATTTCTTGCTCAATTAATTCTTTATTTCTTGATCCTCAATGTATACCATGATCCAAGCAATACTTAGACACTTGTGATGGAGATGATTGAATTCAAAAACAAAATTTTGTGTGATAATATGGCGAAGAAGAGAATGAACGCACTGTTTGCAACCTGAAATCACATGGAGACTGTGAAACATGCGTGAAATATTATAGAGTGTTTCTCAGATAGGTACTTTTGTTGTTTGTACTGAGACAAAATGAGCACATGTTATTGTTAACAAAAATGGGGTGCGTTTTAACCACATAAAATGAGTGTGTGTTTTCCTTCAATAGTGTTTAGGAGCAATTAAGAAGGTAGTTCCACAGCTAAGGGATCATTCAATGTTTAGGGGGAATTAACAAGCACTCCCTAAGTCTTAGTGCCTTAAACCCCACCACCCCTCCCTCTCTTCAACCTAACTATATTATTTTAAAACTCAAGGCATGTGTGTGTGTGAAAGAGATAGGCTAGGGGGTGTTAGTGGTAAGGGGAGACATAGGGATGTGTGTGTGAGAGAGAGAGAGAGATAGGTTAGGGGGTGTTAGTGGTAAGGGGAGACATACAGATGTGTGTGTGTGTGTTAGAGAGATAGGTTATGGGTTGTTAGTGGTAATGGGAGACATAGGGATGTGTGTGTGTGAGAAAGAGAGAGGTTAGGGGGTGTTAGTGGTAAGGGGATACATAGGGATGTTTGTGTGTGTGTGTGTGTGTGAGAGAGAGAGAGAGAGAAATATAGAGTGGAGGGTATGGGGGGGGTCCTTACTAGGATGGGTGACCTATGGATGTGTGTGTATGTGTGTGAGAGAGAGAGAGAGTAAGGAGTGTGTTAGGAGTTT
>LPNX010459891.1:104052-162990 GCA_001517045.1 Pseudotsuga menziesii | reverse complement strand
CTGTTAGGGAGAGAGAGGAGGGGGTTTAAAGGTAGGGAGAGGAGGGGGGAGGATTAGACGTAGGGAGAGGAGGAGGGGAGGTTATTAAGAGCTAGGGGGAGAGGGGAGTGTGGGGGAGACATAAAATAATAAAAGTATTGGTATAATTGACAAAACAAGCACTCATTGTAGTATTTAAAAACGCACACCCATTGTGCTTCAATAAAATGCGAACCCATTGTGCTTCAATAAAACTCACCCCGGTTTTGCTTCATTAACATGCACACTCATTTAGTTTAAATTCAAAAATGTATTCCCTCCAAAATGATAAGGTCAATCCTCCACCCATGTTGGCATGGCATTCTTATGCCTATGTGTCTGCTTCGGATTCAACATGCGTATGCCTTGGAGTATGATAAACCATGTCTAATTGAACATTATATCCAAATTTTCATTATGATCATATTTAGTTGTTGGTTACAGTATGTTGCACACCTCCATTTTTTATGAAATTTTGGAAACATATCTGGTTTTTTTGCAGATTCCAAATATGTAATTTTTAATAAGAATACATAAATTTTTCTACTTTTTTCTTATTTATCTTCTGTCATCACTCCTCAACTCAAAAACACATTGTTAGTGTTTTGTCCATATCTTTGTCGTTTCTCAACCACTTTGAAAACAAATTGTATGGTGCACTAAAGAACACCGACCTCTACATGCTATAAAAAAACCATTTCCAAACAATTGCATTAAGACATTCAAACGTTGCACCCACAATTGACATACCGTTTTCGAGGTTTGATCACTTAGATAATTAAAAATAAAATAAAAAATTTATTTTTGTTATTGGAAAAATAGTCGAGCACTAGTACTATATGTTCTCTATATGTCTACCAGTTTTCGAAAGTTTATTCCATCATTTAGTCACTCAAAGGTTGCACCCACAAAAACATATACCTTATAATTTGTCCCAAAAATAAAAAGTGCCAGTTAAAAAATATCTAAATTTGGATAGTTAAGAAAATTTTCAATATATATATATATATATTTGGAAACATCATTCAATTTCTTGCATTTCTTGTTTTTTACTCATTGCAATATTCATTGTGTAAGTGTCTCAAAATATCCATGTAAGTTGATGGATGGCTATTTTTTTCAGTTTTCTATTGCATCTAATGCGCAAAAGAGACCGTCGTCAACTTGAACACACCACTAAGACACTTGTAGGTAATATCTAGCATAGTAGAGAGATATGGGAACCATTATTAAACTGCAACACAAGTACTAAATAGGAATGTGTCTCATGTCCACACCAAGAATAGTTTTTATCCCATAATCCTTGAATGAGTCCTCGAAGCTTCAAATGGAATTCCTTTGTAGAGATTCTTTTAGAGCCTATTAATGAGAGTGTCTAGTGCTACTTTCCTTTCTTCATAGGATCGGGTACCATGGACAATTCCTTGAAGAAACACATATGACATTTGAAGTGCATCATTCACTTCCAAGTGGGGTATGACCACCATGACTAAGAATACATTGTGAACCTTGCATTGGGTCTCACGATCTAACCAAGGTTATGGGAGTACGAAAACGACCTTATGCCCTAAATGAGGCCTCATGGGCTCAATTTACATTAAAAAGTACTATGTAACAACCCATAAACCTTCTCAAACTACATGTATTTCCATGAACACATCCTCAAACCAACATACGAGACCCTTGTTGATAATCTCTAGCATACTAGAGAGGCATGGGAACAATGATTAAACTAGATCACAAGTCCTAAATAGGAATGTGTCTCGATTACACACCAAGAAAAGGTTTGAACCCAATATTCTTGAATGAATCCTCGAAGCATCACACAAAATCCCTTTGTAAAGGTTCTTTGTGAGCCTTCAAATGAGATCCTATGACATTTGCAGTGTATCATTCACATTCAATTCAGGTATGAACTCCATGACTAGGAATATTGCACTAAACCTGACATTGGATCTTGAGGTCTAACCAATGTTATAGGAGGAGAACAACGGCCTTATGCCCTAAATGAATCTTCTCGAGCTCAAGTTCCATTGACAACATCTATGTAAAAACCCATGATCCTTCTCATAATACATGTATTTTCATGAACACACTTGCAAACCAACACATGAGACCCATGTAGTAATCTCGCGAACACCAGGAGAAGGTTTTGTGCTTTATAAATGGGGCTTAATGCTTAAACATGGTCAAGTGGGAAAATAAGGACCTTAATACCTAGAATTAAACATTATCAACCTCAATCATCATAAACAACACCTAGAAACTATCACACTAATCCCACTAAAGGGTCTTTGGCATCGAGTTGGATATGGCACCATTAAACATTAAGATGTTTTTCATGTCACAGATGGGTCTCAAGTCCTTGACCATTGTTTTGGTAGGAATAAATATCCTTAATCACTTGAGCATGGTAAAGGGAAGGAAATAATGACCACAATCACTAAACATAGCTTAGCATGCTCAAGCAACATGAACACATGATTCAACCACCAGATGGGATCCATGTAGGGTATGTTTTGCCTATTAGAGGGAAATAGGAATAGTGAATATAGGTTTTGAGAAATAGGAATGGTTTTTGATGTATAATAACTTGAATGGACAAACAGAAGTAGCATTAGAATTTTTTGTTAGGCCAATATGGATGTCATTAGAATGTGCTTCACACCATGGACAGGTCATAAGGCCTTTCAACCATCATCAGATAATGAAAACATGTTCCCTAGAATCTTTACAAAGATTCTTGGCATTAAAATACTTGTACGATTCCTTAAAACAACACATGAGAACTTTGTAGGTGCTCCTTGGCCTTTGAATGGGATACATGCACCAATACTAGTTCTTATGCATTGGAAATGGGTGTGAAGGCAGAAACATGGTCAGATGGAAGGAATGTCCTTATGTCCTAATAGAACCTTCTCAAGCTTAAGCACCACGATCAACACTATAAACCATGACATAATCCATCTTCTTGGTTCCTTTGGAAGTAATGATCCCTTTATTCACTTTGATCCCCCAATACCTAAGCCTTAATCCTTGTGTTACCTCAGGTGATAAGGCCCATAAATCTCTAAGAGTAATAAGGCCCCACATAAATATTTCAATAATTACTAAATGCGAACCAAGTAGAAATATCATTTAATTTTACATGTTAATCAATCTAAATAACGTGTGCACGGTTTATGACTTTATAAACTTGTGCATGGTTTATGACTTTATAAATGTGTGCATGTTTTGTTAATTCAAAAACATGGGCACATTTTGTAAATGAAAAAAAAGTTTAAACATAGTTTGTTTATCTAAACATGTACATTCATCAATCCCGATATCACTTCCATCCAAAAATATACCAAAAATCATAGAGCTATGTACAACGAACTATAGAGAATATTAATGATAGAAAGTATTAAATTGTTTAGGTCATTGTTGAAGTTTTTTTTTTACAGGTTATCAACATCGAACCTTGAGATAATGGACAACTTATGTAGTCGAGAAAGAAAATCTACGAGGAAAAAGAAGTCACTTGAAACAATTCAAGAAATTAGAGAAAAGGCAAGGTTAGACATGGCAAATTGAAGGATTTCATCAGGTACTACTTCAATTCCAATCACAATTGGTGCCACAAATATTCCCACTAATTCACAACAGGAAAAGTGTAGAAAGTAAACAAAAAGACTCACATATTCTACAACAATGGATAAAATCCCTAGTCGACAAGTGAAGCATAGGTTCTCATTAGGGGTCATTTCAATTCCAACATAAATTCAAACTCAAACAATGTCAAAAGAGGAAATACTATGAGTTATGGTCGAATCTAATTATTCAGGTAACAAAATTCTCGAGGAACTACCTATAGACCCTTTTATTGAAAACATTATGGGGGTGCAAACTTTGTTACAACAAGTAGATGATCTAGAGACTTTCAATGAGCATGCCTATCTGCCGATATTTTTTAACCAAGGGAATGAAGGGATACAAGTTCAAGTTGGGTCACCATAAATGCATGGTCATGTTTTCTATTAGTGCTAAAGTTAACTCTTGACTGGAAGAGAGCCAATCTTAAGACATATTTAAAATATAAGTTGATTGATTTGAATATTTGATTTTAGGGGGTATAATAATGGAAAGGGAAATGAAAGGGTGGATAAATGATTAATCCTAAAACACAGACCCATAAGTATATAAGAGAGAAAGTAAACATGAATGATGTATAAGTATAAGCCTACGTACAGTAGACATACATGATCCATTTTGGAAATCAGCTATATAACCACAGAGAATTGATTACATGTCCAAATAATAAATGCCTTTAAACAGAAAAACATTATGTATAAAAGGAGACACAAATACATACATCTGCAGTGAGAACCTAGAGATAGAAACACTATCCTTCATAAAAAAAATCACATAAATTTATTTGTATGAATGATAAATTAAAATGGATCATAAAATATTTCTCATCCTCCATACCACTCTCAAAATACACTGATAGGCACATAAAATAAATTTCAGACTGGTAACTCAACCCTTACAATCACACACATCCCCTCAGCTGGAAAACTCCCCCCTTCTCCAATGCATTACAAAGAACAAATTTATAGTAATTCCATTATAAGAGCTTGTTACAATCCTTTTTGGAGTTAAAATCTATCATAAAATAAAATCAACTCTGAGATGGTTGCAAGAAATCTGGGGTTGGTGAGGTCGAATATTTTCAAATCTGTGATTTGGAGTTCTCTTACCAGTTACTTTGCCACCTGTATGTTTCAGTTTCCATCTCCCTACCAATCACCATCAAAATCTATAACTGCTAAATGAAATGCCAACTGTGTTCTCGAATTCAAACAATGTTGCCTTGAAATGTTGAACGTTTCCTTAAAATATGGGATTGTAATATATCATTTGACCAAAATTTTCTTTGCTCAGTCTTCAATTATTCATCTAATTATAATAGGTGTTAAGGATGATTAGAATGATTAGAATGATTCCACAAATATTTTTGAATCATCCATCAATTTGAAGTATAGACTAGCATCGAAGCTTATCTGGCATTTAAAAATCATGAAATATGGAAAACATGATTCAAATACACACATATATCTCTCAAATGACACCTGTTGAAAATGGAGAGAGTTTTTTCTAGATTATCACATTCATGAAAAACCCATGTTTTTATTTTTGTAAACTTATTCTTCAATATTTCAAAAAACGTGATCAAAGTTATTGTCTTTTACAAGAAATTTGGGAAATTTGCAGCATCCTATAGCATGGACAGTTGTACATCAGTTTCCTCCACTTCCTCCAACACCTCTGGGCTTACTTCAACATTTAGACTCATCTCTTTTCAATTCATTTGAGTGCTTATGATGAGACCATTCTGGATTTACATATAACAATCACATAGGCAAATGGGTTTACACTGCATACAAGTGTGGGTTTATGCAACGTTCCTTTAAAATTTTGAGAATGTAGATCCCGGTATTAACATGTTAAATACTACAGATGCAACTTCCTTATCTCTATTGTGCCAAATTCATCAAATAACTCCAAAGCATATCTAAGTGGATAAAATTCTCATAAGTTCTATTGAAGGTTAGTTATCTAAACAATTTATCTTGCTTATTTTTATCCTTGTTAAAATCCAGGTGTTTCGTTGTTGTTAGAAAATAGTTGAACATAAAGCTGGTAAGTAAGTCAGAACCAGGTAATCATAATGTTAGAATCTTGATTGATTCTTTTAAAACAATTGGTAAGAAAACTCATTCGGTAGATCATAATGCTTCTTGTCTTGTATTGTCACAAGAAATTGTAAACAAGAACACAAGAAATATTTGTTTGCTCAATCCAACAGCTAATATTGTTAAAGTGAATGTCAAAACCCTTCAAAAATATTATATTAGAAGAGAACATCTTGATACAATTGAACAAACATATTTTTTTCCCTCGTTGGTAAGCTACCATGTTCCGACATGAATTTAATTGAAGCAGTTAAGGGACTAGTGCAAACTTTTTGGCATGATAACACAAGGCCTTCTTCAAACTAGAAGGATGTACTAAAATTAAAAGGGGGTTCTAGGGTCTGTGAACCCACCAATAAACACATTTTGGACACAACACACACAAAACTATATCAGACATTCAAGAATGGGCACAAGGCATTGAACTTGGGCCTAAGAACCTTTGAGAAATGAAATCCTTGGTATGTTATAATAAACATACATTGTAACATGTATTTTTATACGTCAAATTTAGTTATTATTAAGATAAATATGTATACATTTGTCATGTTTTTCATTTTAACCATGTGCAAGAATGCTCAGTGATAATACCACCAAATTCATCAAGATACTTTGTTCAAAGCATCATGTGTAATAGGATAAAGAGACAAGCATATTATGCAAAATGTTGTTTATATGGGACAATATCCCATGAGTGTGGTGGAATGGCAATAGTGAAAAAAATAAATTTGTGAATATAATGGTAGACATCCAAATCTTCAAATGTGTCAACTATGACATAGGCCCTCAGAAAGAAAGAAAAAAGATACAATTGGTGATTACCAAGACAAGTACCTTTCTCTAACCTAGCATTTATTTTCTTCTAAATATTAGTTCTAAAATTGTAACTAATTATGTTGAGATATCTTTGTGCCACCAGATATGACTCTGTAACTTCATGAAGGATTTCATGGAAAATATGCAACAATATGTTAGGCATGTCCATGTGGTTTGATGGCAAGATGAGCAGTTTATAATTTTGAAATATACATTTCCCCTCGGTACTATGCTTTCAATGGTTTATTTCACCAATTAGTACACTCTCCATCCCCAAAATGAGATTCAAAGTCAACATTATAATTTAGAGTAAGTTTGTTGAATGGTCCATATCACATATAAGCATGTTTTGCATAGAAGTGAAAATAAATGAGTCATATTGAAGGAAAGTTACTTCTACGTAAGTGATGATAGGTGACATGAATTCCATCATATATGTCATTTCTTCCAGTTTTTCTATGTTCAATTGAATGAGAAAAACCACACATATGGAGTGACATTTTATTTGGTCTAATGGTTGTGCTAGTTAGTTCAAAAATGTTAGAATAGTAGAGTCAAGCTAAACTAGTTAACCTATCTAAGAAACCAACAACATATCATAAAAAAAAAAGAACAAGAAAATAAAAGGACAAGATAACACTCATATAAGTGGTTCACCCTAATGGGCTACATCCACGGGAAGGTAGTCTTCTATTATCTCCAGAATTTCTTCTCCAATATTACAAGAGAGCAAGGCACAAATACCCCAAAGAATATAGATGATGTACAACAATGTCACAATAGTACCACTAGTACATCAAGAATACATGATTATGTAGAGACTCACTTGACCCTATTATATACTAAGCAATGAGGAGGAGTTACTCTCACATATTGCATGTGGGATAATATAATTCTCCAAAATAACATCTCTTAATACAATACCTTGGACAAATACTCTACACAAGTAAATAAAAGACCATATAAATATGGGTTAAATGTATTACTCTTTTACATAATATTGTAGGCAACTTCCGACATAATACAAAAACATTATTACCTTCCAAGGAATATAATATATTCCAACACTCCCCCTTAATAATGGCTGGGAGAAGGGACCATACTAACACTAAGGAAGGAAAGAGTCATTACTACTCCCCCTTGATGACAACTTCTACAAGAACCAAAGCTGCAAATAAGAAGAACACTTCCACTGATGGAATTTGACGATGAACAACCGCTTCTCACTGAATCATGAAAGTGCACACGAACCAGGTTGTATGATGAAAGACCCACCAATAAAATGCCGAAAACATGTGATGGAATTCAATCGCAAGATGCCCAGATCACCATAAGAATCATCACAACCATACATGATAGCTGAAGAACTCTAATATAACATCCACAGCAGTGTATAGATACCTTCTAAAGGCCGATACAATATAACGTGTGGCTAAGAACACCACAACAGTGTACAAAAAAAAAACTTAGATGGCCAATACGCATGCATATAGCACACATTCTTCCAATCAAGGTGCAATATAAATATCTGTAGAAGACCTCAAACATTGAAGAAACAAGACCCCAATGGTCTATACATCGAAAATGATATCATACAAATGAACATCATAACTTTAACAGTAGAAGATGATGCTTCATTATTCTTGGAATAATGTAAAATCCTAAAGAGAGAACTTATTTGCAGAAGAACTTTCAAGATTAAAGCATATAAAGATCATAAAACAAAACTGCTCATACAAAAATGAAAATACCTATATACCAAAGGTTAACAAACATCATATAAAGGAATGACAACATAATATGATAAAATAAAAGATTAACTTGCTCATTAAGGAAAATGAAATTACTTTTACACATTAAGTGTCAGCCACAACATATAAATAGTGAAACAAAGATTTTACTTAAATATATGAAAATTTAGTCATCAAGCAACTAATCTGAATCATAGGTGCATTTCTTATTAGTATGAGGTTAATATGCAAGAGATGAATCCCCTGAAAATGTAGATGCTTCCATATAGGAATGTTAGAGACAAGTAGGAACAAGATAACCTCTGCAATCATAAGAATATAAATCTCAATGCAACAAGAACAAGGTGCTCATGATAAATAGTTCAAAATTTAAAGATTGCTCAAAGCCATATAAATATTGAGTGAAAGATGATCGAAATAAACATGACATGAGATATAGATAAATAAAAACATTTAATATGATAAACATATAGCAAATTATAATGAACTCATGATATCACTTATAAAAAATTATGAAATGACAAGTCATTAATGGTCTTAACCATGGGTTCATTTCTTGTTAACACTATGTAAATATGCAAGAGACAAAATTCCTTGGAAATGTCAATGCTTTCATATTGGAATGTTAGAGACAAATATCACAATAACTAGATACAATATCTGCAATACATAAAAAAGAAACTATATCCCAATTAAATAACTTATGAGAAGCCAAAAAATATGATATCACATAGATTAAAAAAATGATTTTACTTAGGAATTTAATTAGCAAGAGCATATAATGATCATAAAGATATTACTTATAAATAAATGAAATTTTTTTTACACAAAGGTCAGCAATAACATATAAAAAAAGTAAATAATGGTCACTAGATAACACATATGAGATTGTTCTTATAAAATTGTTTTTATAAACAAAACAAAGAAAAGAACAAATTAATTATTGAGTATATTTAAAAAATATTAAGCATTAGATGGTTTATAGCTATCATCATGACAAAATACTAAAGATCCATGTCTTTAAAAGATGCCAATATTTCCATATAGAAATTGAGACAAATATATAGCAAGAACAAGAGATAATATCTTAATAAACATGATTAGAAGTAAAACCTAAATGCAAAAAATGAATAACAAAAAACTTAAATACTTACCGTACTGATCTGAATCTACAAAAAACACAGTTAAAAAAACAGTAAAGGAAAGAGAAACTTTTACTTCAAACCCTTTGAAACAAAGTTTCCCAAAAAGCTTAGTCTTCTATTCTGGTCGCGTAAGTGGATCCAGAATGGTTGTTCCAATTCCAAAAAATAGGTTATAATAAAAAATACAGTAAGAACTGACAAAGCTACGGCCCTTTTTTATAACTGTCATTTTTATTATCGAAAGGAAGCCCAGAAATACCCAGTTTTATGTTATGGTCACGTGGGTGGATCCAGAATGGCATTTCCAATTCCAAAAACAAGTTAGAATAAAAAAATGGGTAAAAAACGACCAAGTTACGACCCTTTTATATCATTGACGTTCTTCTTACCGAAAGAAAGCCTAGAAATGCCCAGTTTTCTGTTCTGATCACGTGGGTGGATTCAGAATGGTTGCTCCAAATACAAAAATAGGTATAATAAACATTCTAGTAAAAACTAACTAAGTCATGACCATTTTTCTATAACTGTCGGTTTTATTACTGAAAGGAAGCCAAGAAATGCCCAGTTTTGTTTTCTGGTCATGTGGGTCGATCCATAATGGCTGTTCCAATTCTAAAAACAGGTTATTAATAATAAAAAAGGGTAAAAAATGACGAAGTTACGGCCCTTTTATATAATTGTCGTTTTAATTACCGAAACGAAGCCCAGAAATACCCAGTTTTCTATTCTATTCGCGTGAGTGGATCCAGAATGGCATTTCAAATTCCAAAAACGAGTTATAATAAAAATTCCGATAAAAACTGACCAAGTTACGACCCTTTTTCATAATTTTCATTTTTATAATCGGAAGAAAGATCTCCTTGAGGAGAGCCACAAAATCATGTAGATCTACAAAAAAAACATCAAGAAACCCTTGAAAAAAATTCTACAAAAATATTACACAACAAGTTAGGGTTAGGGTAAAAAAATTGCAGAAATATGCCCAGATCTGAAGAGAAGCCTAATGGCTACCAGATAGAATGCAAATATACAACAAAATAACAATGTCCAAATGATAATCATTATTGATGAAGAGGAATTACTCTCACATATTGCATGTGAAATAATATAATTCTCCAAAATAATATCTCTTAATACAATACCATGGACAAATACTTTACACAAGTGCAACACCATCTAACTATGGGTTAAATGTATTACTCTTTTACATAAGATTGTAGACAAATTTCGACATAATACAAAGACATTATTACCTTCCAAGGAATATAATATGTTCCAACACTCCCCTGTAATAATAGCTGGGAGAAGGGCCCATACTAACACTAAGGAAGGAAAGAGTCATTACTGCTCCCCCTTTATGACAACTTCCAGAAGAACCACAGCTGCAAATAAGAAGAACACTTTGGCTGATGGAATTTGATGATGAACAACCGTTTCTCACTGAATCGTGAAAGTGCACACGAACTAGGTTGTACGATGAAATACCCAACAATAAAATGTCAATAACATGTGACGAAATTCAATTGTAAGTTGGCCAGATCACAACAAGAATCATCACAACCATACATGATAGCTAAAAAACTCTGATATAACATCCACACTAGTGTAAAGATACCTTCTAAGGGTCGATACAACAAAATGTGTGGCTAAGAATACCACAACAGTGTACAAAAAAAACCCAGATGGCCAATACACATGTGGATAGTAGACATTCTTCTAATCAAGGTGCAATATAAATATCTATAGAAGACCTCAAACATTGAAGAAATAAGACCCCAATGGTCTATACATCGAAAATGATATCATACAGATAAATATCATGAGTTTAACAGTAAAAGATGGTGCTTCATTATTCCTAGAATAAGGTGAAAGCCTAAACAGAGAACTTATTTGCACAAGAAATTTCAAGATTAAAGCATATAAAGATCATAAAACAAAATTGCTCATACAGAAATAAAAATGCTTATATACCAAAGATTAACAAACATCATATAAAGGAATGACAACATAATATGATCAAATAAAAGATTAACTTACTCATTAAGGAAAATGAAGTTACTTTTATACATTAAGTGTCATCCACAACATATAAATAGTGAGCCAATGATTTCACTTAAATATATGAAAATTTAGTCATCAAGCAACTAATCTAAAGCATAGGTGCATTTCTTATTAGTATGAGGTTAATATGCAAGAGATGAATGGCCTGAAAATGTCAATGGCGCCACATAGGAATGTTAGAGACAAGTAGAAACAAGATAACCTCTGCAATCATAAGAATATAAATCTCATTGCAACAAGAATAAGGTGCTCATGATAAATAGTTCAAGATTTAAAGATTGGTCAAAGCCATATAAATATTGCATAAAAGATGATCGAAATAAACATGACATAAGATATAGATAAATCAAAATGTTTAATATGATCAACATATAGCAAATTATGATCAACTCATGATATCACTTATAAAAAATTATGAAATGACAAGGCAGTAATGGTCTTAATCATAGGTTCATTTCTTGTTAACACTATGTAAATATGGAAGAGATGAAATTCCCTTGAAATGTCAAAGCTTCCATATTGGAATGTTAGAGACAAATAGCACAGGAACTAGATACAATCTCTGCAATACATGTAAAAGAAACTATATCCTAATTAAATAATTTATGACAAGCCAAAAAATATGATTTCACATAGATTAAGAAAAAATGATTTTACTTAAGAATTTAATTAGCAAGAGCATATAATGATCATAAAGATATTACTTATAAAAGAATGAAATTGTTTTTACACAAAGGTTAGCAATAACATATAAATAAAGTAAATAATGATCACTAGATAACACATATGAGATTGTTTTTATAAACAAAACAAAGAAAAGAACAAAATAATTATTAAGTATATTTAAAAAATATTAAGCATTAGATGGTTTATTGCTATCATCATGAAAAAAAACTAGAGATCCATGTCCTTAAAAGATGTTAATATTTCTATATAGAAATGTGAGACAAAAATATAGCAAGAACAAGAAATAATATCTTAATAAACATGATTAGAAGCAAACTTAAATGCAAAAAATGAATAACAGAAAACTTAAATAATTTACCGTACTGATCTGAATCTGCAAAAAACATAGTTAAAAAATAGTGGAGGAAAGAGACTTTTCCTAACAACCCTTTGAAACAAAGTTCCCAAAAAAACTCAGTATTTTGTTCTAATCGTGAGGGTGGATCTAGAATGGTTGTTGCAATTCCAAAAATAGGTTATAATAAAAAATACGGTAAGAAATGACAAAGTTACGGCCCTTTTTTATAACTGTCATTTTTTATTACCGAAAGGAAGCCCAAAAATACTCAGTTTTCTGTTCTGGTCACGAGGGTGGATCTAGAATGGCATTTCCATTTCCAAAAATAGGTTATAATAAAAAAAACAGTAAATAATGACCAAGTTACGGCCCTTTTGTATAAATAACATCTTTATTACTTAAAGGAAGCCCAAAAATGCCTAGTTTTTTGTTCTGGTCATCCGGGTGGATTCAGAATGCATGTTACAATTCCAAAAACAGGTGATAATAAATGTTCCTGTAAAAAATGACCAAGTTACTACACTTTTTTATAAATGTTGTTTTTATTAACGAAAGGAAGCCCAGAAATGCCCAGTTTTATATTCTGGTTATGTGGATGGATCTAGAATGGTTGTTCCAATTCTAAAAACAGGATATAATAAAAAAACCAGTAAAAATGACGAAGTTATGGCCCTTTTATATAACTGTTGTTTTTATTACCCAAAAGAAGCCCAGAAATACCCAATTTTCTGTTCTGATCGCGTAGGTGGATCTAGAATGGCGTTTTTAATTCAAAAAAATATATTATAATAAAAATTTCGGTAAAAACCAACCAGATTATGACCCTTTTTTATAACTGTCATTTTTATAATCAGAAGAAATATATCCTTGAGGAGAGCCGCGAAATCATGTAGATCTACAGAAAAAACATCAAGAAACCCTTGAAAAAATATCTGCAAAAATCTTACACAACAAGTTAGGGTTAGGGTAAAAAAAATGCAGAAATATGCCCAGATCTGAAGAGAAGTCTAATGGCTACCAGATAGAAAGCAAATCTATAACAAAATGACAATGCCCAAATGATAATCATTTTGATTGAAAGCTATAGAAGGTACTAGATCATAGCAACCTACTCTGATACCATGTTAGAATAGTAGAATCAAGTTAAACTAGTTAACCTATCTGAGCAACCAACAACATATCATAAAAGATAGGAACAGGAAAAGAAAAGGACAAGAGAACATCGATATACATGGTTCACCTTAATGGGTTACATCCACGGGAAGGTAGTCTTCTATTATCTCCATAATGTCTTCTCCAAACTTACAAGAGAGCAATGCACAAATACCCCAAAGAATATAGATGATGTACAACAATGTCACAATAGTACCACTACTACATCAAGAATACATGATTATGTAGAGACCCACTTGACCCTATTATATACTAAGAGATGAGGAGCAATTACTCTCACATATTGCATGTGGGATAAAATAATTCTCCAAAATAACATCTCTTAATACAATACCATGGACAAATACTCTACACAAGTAAATACAACACCATATAACTATGGGTTAAATGTATTACTCTTTTACATAAGATTGTAGACAACTTCCGACATAATACAAAGACATTATTACCTTTCAAGGAATATAATATATTCCAACAAAAAATTCTCACATATTTCAATGGTTGATTTCATTGCATAAAAGATACAAGGTGCCACATATATGGAGCCATTTTGAGATGGGCCATGGGAAATGTGACACAACAAAGTTGGGGCATGTGTCGAAGAAACCCTTCATAGAGAGGATATGAATCTGTCTAAAATAACCCTATTCAAGATGCAAAATCTATAGTCAAGCAGTGAATGTCAGTAATGGTAGATGAAGGAAGATTGCAAGCAGAATCAACAAGGAAAATACACATGTAGAGTTTTTTTCTGAGGTGGTCAATGTAGACTATCTGCACCCATGGGAATGCAAGAGTGTGTGTGGGACTCATGGTTTTCATTTGGTTTAAAGCCCTAACAACCTTCGATTTGAAATATGGATGAGGAAACTTTCTTTCTTATGTCCTTAATGTAGCAATGGTGAATGGGAATAGTGTGAATCATCAAATTGAGTAGATATATGGGATCATGTTTCACTTAATGTTGATCGGTATGCAATTACTGAAATAAACACATTAGAGACAGATCGCTCAATGATTTCACCTTATTATAATCATGTCTTAGATCTTGTACTTTCTAGTATGTTTTCCAATCTGATTAACATATTTATTGTCAATTGAACTAACAATTAATGACCTTTTTTTTAGATTTCTTATATATGCATATATCTCACTATACATTCCATATTGCAAGGCACATATATGCATTGATTTCCCCAAAATATAATGAATTGGGTAGGGATTATTGGTTGGCATGTTATCTAGAAGTACAACAAACACTCAATATGTATGTAACTAATGATGAAGGAAACCACTTCCTGGTTCGGTTAATGGTTGTTAAAGGAGAATACTTGACACATGAGAAGAACATAAGAAATAAGGGCAGTTATGTGTTTAGAGATTACAAAGTAGGCACAAGTGTATATCACTTTGTAAATTCAATAATTGGTACAAACCTCAGGTTACAAACAATACCTAGAAGAAACTCATAAAAGGTATGATACTTCCTTCCATATGTTGAGCATTTAGTATTTGTATAGGAGAATAATGGATACCATCGATAACAGAGATGATTTAGTGAGTCTGCTTGAATGATAACAGGTAATTTGACAAATACGATATGTTGGTAAATGAGGTATGTTATTTAATTATGAGGTATGAGGAATGATATATGAGTTATCTTATTTAATTATCATACATGATATTTTCTATATTCAATGTAGTGTTTTACTTGACTAACCAATTTTTCCTTCTATGTACTGAGGTTCTACATTAAATACAAATACCACAAGAAGGAAAAAGTAGTGTCTTTAGACACTGCAATGACATGCTTTGATTTTTTTGTACATTCGAAGTAAAATGGAAACTAGAGGTTTTATCTATATATTGTTATGCATGCATATCTAGGTGTTATCATTTTGAACGTCCTACATGATCCAATGGAACTTATCAAAATGTAATGTATTACCATGCAAAGCACTTGGCATTCCCTCAAGATGTGGTTATGGAACTATAAATGTTTTTTATACCGAATAGTGAAGCTCATTGTTATAAATTTTGCTTATTTCATGATTCAATAGGTTTTTGTGTAAATGGACATCTCACATTAGCTTTAAAGCATCCACATGGAAGGTCACAATATGGGATGTTATTTTGTTCTCATGAAGGCTATATGTAAATTTCAAGGGTATTTCTATCATGTGTGGTTGTTCATACCATCCATTTTTGTTTATTTAAATTTTTTGGAGATATAAATTAATGGTGTTGCAATTAGGGATTCAATACTTGAGATATTTTCCATTCAAGGAGACTTAAAGGAGGTACCACCTGTTTGTGGACATAATAGGAAGCTTGAAAAAGATGGAAGAGTGATTGTTCTATCTAGTGTTTGTTTGTATGCTAACATGGAAAGGCATAAAAGTGAGTACAAGAAACCAAAAGTTGTGAGTAGTATTGTGATGCAAAACTTTTGTGAGTTAAATAAGAGGGGACCCATGTTACCTCAATACTTTGAAATTATGAGTTACAATTATTGTTATGTCTGTAATATTTCCTTAAAATTTAATATATGAGTTTTAGACCAATATATGTACCATAGGTCATTGAGGAAAAAATATGCAAACCACATGTAATTTATGGAAAACCGTCCTCTTTATCGCAAGAAAGTGCACACCACTAGAAACATGATAGAGGTTAAAATAAGTCACAATTAACATTTTGCATCAAAACCTCTCAAGGTAGGGGACATTTTGACTAAGGCAGATAAAAAAGCATGCCATAATGAACCAGGGATGTTCGGGCATAAAGGGAGGGTTATCAACTGACCTAGACTCCAACTTGCATTAGCTTATGGAACTTGAAAGCACTGCTCCAATACATTTTTATTCCCTAGGAACCAATTTGAAAAGAGTCCTCGAATAAGTTTGGGAAGAGAGATGGAACTAGACATAAAATGAAAACCAAGGCTCAAATCAATGTACAGTTAAATTTGTTTGATTCATGGTATTTGTACTAAAAGATGCACTCTGAATGTTTATAGGGCATGGCTAACACATCTTAGATGTATGATTGAAATTGATTTTAGAAGGTGGAATTAGGTTTAATAGGTAGGTCGGCAAGACCAGATGAGAAAGGAGAAGGTAGTAAACTAAATGTAGATTAGTAATCTACCATTGGGCATGGAATCAAATAAACACATTATAGATTGAAGGAAATTGGACTGTATATTAGATATGATGATGGGTAGAAGAATGAAGAATATATAATAATTAAAAAACAAAATCCATTAAACAAAGATACTCTCCACAAAATGAATTCATAGATTACTTAAATGAAGCATATGATGATGGGTAGAAGAATGAAGAACATAAAAAAAGAAGGTCCATTAAACAAACATACTCTCTCCAAAATGAATTCATAGATTACTTAAATGAAGCATACAAATGACAAGCAATGACAACAAAGACTTTACTGCTGGAGAATCTCTAATTCATGTACATCCATTGAACTGAATATCTATAATTGATTTAAGAAGAAAAAAATAAATGATAAACAAAGAAATCTAACATCTAATAAAACAACTCTCAAGAATATTTAATAACGGGAATGAACATAAAACATGCCCTTAGGCATACAATTGAAACTTACACAGTTTTTTCTATGCCCCTAGAACCCTCTCTCAAACCTCAGACTCCCCCTTCTTCCACAATCTAACTAATAGCATTTATAATAATTACAATCATCAAGTTGTCGCTAAAATTTTATCAATCAAACTAATATCAAATCCATTGCCAAAAATTATGGAGCTATTGTGATTGAATATCCTGGAAAGATCATCTGTTTGAATATGTTGAACTTTCAAATCAGAAACTGCTGGAACTTAATATGGATAAAGATTCCTATAAGTTCTGGATTTGAGCTTCTTATTGATATCAAATTGATTGCAAGAGTTGACATTCGATATAGTCAATTTCAAGATATGTTAAAATCAATATCAAACTTCCAGTTGCTAAGTAATCTGCCTTCAGATTCTCTTTCACTAATTGTCACTTCTGTATTTGTTGTCTTCAAGCCTCAAAATGTTAGAACTGACCCTTTGACCATTACTAATTTTATGCCTAAATATCTGGGGATTATTCCTGCGAATTTGAGATGACTTATCCAATGTATAACTTCATCCTCTCCTATCAGGTTTTCAATTGGATAATGGTAACAAAATTGTTTCACACGAACCATACCATTCCTCTCCAGGCCTTATCAAAATAACTGGAAATTCTTCATCTTCAGATTTGGCGTGGATTTTATTTCAACAAAGATTGCAAATGGAAAGTGTCTTATCATTTCACATGCCATGCATCCTAAACCTCTATGATTTCATCCTCATTTCGGTTAAATGAATACTAAACTAATGTTTTTATGAGAGGTTTCTCATTACGGGTGTTTACAGGAAGTTTCTCAAATGGGAATAACCAGCATAACTGGCAACGGTTTACTCATGTAACTTATTCCATGAAGTATATAGTGCATGGCTGGGATACGTAATAGTATGATTTGTTTGTGAGACTGAGACCCATTATGTAATCTATCCTTCTTCATTAATGAGCTTCAATGCTTTTCTCGTGTGTATGTTTCCCCTCGGGGGTTTTACCACATGAAGATATTTCCCCTCTGGGGTTTTACCACATGAAATCCTGGTGTTATGTATGATGTTGTTCGTTGTGTGATTGATGTAATGTGTCTCTGATTTGTAACAAGTGGTATCATAGCTTGGAAGTGTTGAAGATAGTGTGCTCACTATTGTCGTTGAAGAGAGATATTGGTTCAAAGAAGAGAATGCAGCCACGTTGCTAAAGAGAAGAGACTCTGGAGCCTCCTGGAATCCTTGTTGAAGAGAAGAGAATATTATTATTATTATTATTAAATAGTAGGGATACAAGCTCATTAAGTAAGTTTCTCTCATCATCAGGTGTAGCATCCCTTATATCAAGTCATACTAAGATGGATATTTGAGAAAGGAAATGATAGTCACACTAGGAGTAGATTCCTCTGACATAGTATATGTTGTGTGAAGAGTTATTAATTGAATCAATGTCAAGTTTTGTACCAATAAAAGACATAAATAAAATCATGCATAAAAGTAGGAGAATTGTGAATCATTAACTGGGTTGAGCTTCTTGGGTTCTTAAGTACCTTAGTATGTTTCTTTCCTGGAATTTATAGAAGGTATTAATAACTTTATATGAACAAAATGTTCATGCTAAGTGTCATGTTATTCTTGAAATAGTATGTGCAGCACATTTTTTTAATGATTACTCATTTGGGTGATTTTGAGTTTTTATAGTTCTTGTCTAGAATATATTGAAGTTACTCAGAAACCTATATATTCTTGTCTTCTTAGGGTAAAACATAACCTTAATTCCTTCCTTGGATCAATACAAGAACCCTAGCACACTAGACAAGAGTGCAAAGTACAATGAAGAAGAATTGCATACAAAAGATACAAGTTCACTCAAGCTCTCAAATATCTGAGACAAGAACTATATCATAATGAATGAATCAATGAAACAAAAGAATCTATCCTCCCTTTATATAATAGGTGAGGGGGGACAACAATATTGAAGAGGAAAAGATCCACAAATAACTATTTCAAGCAACCTAGCTAATCACTAATTACACCTACATGTGAAGTGATATAACTCTAAAGTGAAACATGCCAAGCTCTAAGGTAATCACACTCATCAAGAATTGGTCACAAGGTGATCTCAACAAGACGAAGGCCAAGGCTCTCCTCCAAATGTCTCCAACACTCCAATGCTATCTTTTAAACAATGTGCTCCTCTAGGTCCACAACACCTCCATGAATACTCCTGAAACCTAATGTCCCAATGTCAAACACAATCCTCTATGTAAGCAACCAAGTGGTCCCATGTTACCCATAGCTTAACACACTCCTCCTAAATGCCTCATTGCTACTCCAAATAATTTCTCCTCCCAAGAAAGCAAGAAAGAACTCCATGTGCACCTCATGAAGAATGCCACCATGCCACATGGGTTTCCAACCTCCCAAGGAACTATACCACACAATCATAAAGTCAATTAGGTATACCAATCCGTGATTAATCTATATCTGATGTGTGTGACCAATAAGATACAACCAAGAATAAGAATCACACTATGCACTTTATATGACATGAACCACCCCTAAACACATTGTAAACACTTTCAAAGTAACACAAAAATAATACCTAAAAATGAAAATGCAATGACCAAAAAAGGACAAAATATGAGAAGACCAACATGGGAGTCATAGAGTGTGTTGGAGAGTAATCCTTTGTGTGAGGAACATGATTGTTCAAGGGAGACCAAGAGTCACTCGTGATACATTTGTGAATGAGAAAAAATGTACTTTCATGCCTATCTCTTTTGTCTTTGTGTGCATATTTGGCTTGAGTGCTCAGCGAATTATTCATCTACCCATAATGGGATCTTGGGCTCTTTACAATGGCATCAGAGCCAAGTTCTGAGTCTGAGTCTATGGTCTATGGTTAGAGCATTCCCTCCTCTGTCAACCAGCATTCTTGTGGCTTGGATTGTGACTCCGTGATCTTCTGGCATTGAGGAAATTCCATTTTTTTTTTGTTGTACATCCTCGTACTCTGTGTGTAAGACCTTGCATTCTACATCCCTTTGTCATCCTATGCCATCTCGTGTGCATTTATCCTCTCCACAATGTTTTGTGGTTGTCTCTTCAAGTGTATCGCTGCTCATGAAGAGCGTGCCCATTGGTGAATAGTAATGTCTCTGGATGTACAACTTTTGTCATGTAAAAACTATTGGTGAAGATATCTTGCACACTACATCTGAATACCATTATATAGAGTGTGTGTAGTGAATCCTAATCCAATTTATTGCTTCATAGAGTAATTACTCCATGGTGCTATGCGTGAGACTCCACTTAATCAAACCAACTCAAGCATCGTGGAGTCACTCTCTTTGAGTCTAATGCATATTTGGATAATAAACACTAAAGTACCCTAGCATTTGGAGAGCAAAGTGCCCAACAACGCTTCCAGTCGAGAGAAAGAAGGCACTTCTAAGGAGCAGACCAGGACACGTTGACATGTTGGAATTTGAGAAATTTTGTTGAAAATCTCAGTTTCAAATTTCCCTGGATACATGTCAATAGATAAACACTCTCAACTCAAAGTATATACTCAGGATAGATGCATCTAAAGCAGGTTAAAAAAATTCTCTACATGAAGGCCATGCAAATATTTTAAACTACTATTCAAACTATTATATTTCCATTTAACACGTTCTGGAAATTTTATTTCCCTTGAGATCTCAAAGTATGGTCCATTAAACTAAATTGAGATTACTATTTTAACAAGCAAATGCTTTTGAAAACAATGACAAGAAGATTGATATAGATGTGTCCAGTAAGACCAAGACCTAGTTTCTTTAACCATTGATGTCGTATTCAAGCACCTAAATTTGAAGAAATCTCCAGTATCTCTAGAACACATTTTGAAATGGAAATACAGGTAGTAAACTGGTTTGCAGCAGATTTATGGGTATATGATCATAACGCTAAAGAAAACCTCAAGAATCTCTAGAGCGCATTTTGAAATGGAAATACAAGTAGTAAACTATGATAATGATGCCAAAGAAAACTCTCCAGCTTTAAGCATTCAAGTACAAGCTCCATATCTGACCAAGAAATAGCAATACATCTTTCAATCTGGCCCAAAACATTGCCAATAGTTAATACTAATAAAATGTGGATATTATTATATTTCCATCCAATTTACATGTCAGGTGAACTAAATTGAGTTTAGGTCTTGACCTCTGTCAAATTCCAACAACTTATCCAGATATTAGCTTTCTTTGTCAAGTCTACTGCATAAGTCTCTATTAATTTAAATTTCAAGTAACAAAAGTTCCAGTGAGAGTGATTTCTTCATAGTTTCTATTGGCATTCGCACCGGACACCATAGTAGTGAAAATACTATGGCTTCAACTTTTCCCAATGGCTCAGATGGGTTCTTCTAGCGTTTAAAATTTGCGGCTTCACGCATTGAAAGATGATATGGAAAGATATTGGGATTGGTGAAAAGAAAAATTATAAAAAATGTAAAATCATATGACAAGGTTGAACTCCTAGCAGTCTAGGGCTTTAAAACAAGTTTGTCTAGTTCACTTTTGTGAAAATAAAATCCCACCAGCACAGACTGATTTGCCACTGATTTATGATTATAATATAAGGTTGTTAATAAAAACTTTCCAGTTTTGAGCACTTAATATAAGATAATGAGGATGTTAAATATTCTCTTAGAAGATGTGAAAGAAACGCCAAAGATTTATGTACTGCGAAGCCCTGAAGTAATGGGAGACAATTTCCCAGATTTGCATCGTGCACAGTGTTGATGACATTGTTCCACTCTCATTTTACAAATACGGTTTCAGTCATCGATCCCTTTCCTCTCTCTGTGCAGCTGCCAAAACGAATAAAAACTACACACACTATACCACATCTAACAAGCAAGTTATCACAAACCATTGTATAGAGTAAAAATAAAAGTCTCCACATATCAGTGTATGGTTGGCCCAATATCTCCCCACCATGTGTCACCCTGCGGTAGGCAAACTACTCACCACCACGTGTCACCCTGCGGTTGGCTTGCTCTCTCAATGCCACGTGTCATCCTGTGGTTGGCCCGCTCTCCTCCACATGTCAACCTGTGGTTAGCCCGCTCTCTCTCCGCCACATGTCATCCTATGGTTGACCCGCTCTCTCCTCCACTCCACATGTCAGCTTGTGCTTGGCCTGCTCTATGCTTGCTATGCTCTCTCCTCCACTCAACATGTTAGTGTATGCTTGGACCGCTCTCTTCCATGTGTCAGCCTGTGTTTGAACCGCTCTCTCTCCACTCCACATGCCAGCTTGTGCTTGGCCCACTCTCTACCACGTGCCGTCTTGTGCTTGGCCCGCTCTCTGCCACGTGTCAGTCTATGCTTGGCCTACTCTCTGTCATGCGTCAGCCTATGCTTGGCCCACTCTCTCTACGCTACGTGTCAGCCTGTGCTTGGCCCACTCTCTCTAAGCTATGTGTCAGCCTCTAGTTGGCCTGCTTTCTCTCCTCCATGTGTCAGCCTTTGGTTGGTCCGCTCTCTCCTCCACGTGTCAGCTTCTATTTGGCACGCAGTCTCTGCCATGTGTCATCCTTTGGTTGGCCTGATTTCTTTGCCACATGTCAACCTTTGGTTGGCTCGCTCTATCCCCGTCACATGTCGACCTGTGGTTGGCCTGCTTTTTCTCCACCATGTGTCATCCTACGGTTGGCCCACTCTCTCTCTACCACGTGTCAACTTGTGGTTGGCCCGCTCTCTCTCCACCACATGTCTCCCTGTGGTTGGCCAGCGCTCTCTCCACCACGTGTCAGCCTGTGGTTGGCCAGCTCTCTCCTCCATGTATCGGCCTGTGGTTGGCCATCTCTCTCTCTACCACGTCTTCGCCTGTGGTTAGCCAGCTCTCTCCGCCATGTCTCAGCCTATGGTTGGACCTTGATCTCTCTGCTACATGTCACCCTCTATTTTCCCCCTTCTCTCTATGCCACGTGTTAGCCTTTGGTTGTGAAGCTCTCTCCACAACATGTCAGCCTCTGTTTGGCCAGTGTTGTCTCCGCCATGTGTCGGCTTGTGGTTGGCCATTTGTCTCTCTACTACATGTCAATATGTGCTTGCCTCGCTCTCTGCCACATGTCATCCTGTGCTTGGAGCACTCTCTTCCACGTGTCAGCATGTGCTTGGCTCGCTCTCTCTACGCTATGTGTCATCCCCTGGTTCTCTCATTCTCTCTCCTCCATGTGTCAGCCTCTAGTTGGCATGCTCTCTCTCTGCCACATGTCAGGCCTTAGTTGGCCCACTCTCTCTCTACCATGTATCATCCTTTGGTTGGCACGCTCTCTCTCTGCCATGTGTCAGCCTTTGGTTGACTCACTCTCTCCCCACCATGTGTCGACCTATGGTTGGCCCGCTCTCTCCGCCATATGTCTCCCTATGGTTGGCCAACTCTCTCTCTGCCACGTGTCAACCTGTGGTTGGCCAACTCTCTCCTCCACGTCTGGGCCTATGGTTGGCCAACACTCTCCGCCACATCTCGGCCTGTGGTTGGCCAACTCTCTCTCCACCATGTCTCAGCTTGTGGTTGGCCAGCGCTCTCCACCACATGTCAACATTTGGTTGGCCCCTGCTCTCTCTTTGCCACATGTCAGACTCTGGTTGGACCATGTTCTCTACGCCACATGTCAACCTTTTGTTGGCCAACTCTCTCCGCCACATGTTAGCCTATGGTTGGCCAATGCTCTCTCCATCACATGTCAACTTGTGGTTGGCCATCTGTCTCTCTACCATGTGTCAGCCTGTGTTTGGGCCACTCTCTGTACGCCATGCATCAGCCTATGGTTGGGTTTCTCTCTCTCTGGAACGCATCAGCCTGTGGTTGGGCTACTCTCTCTCCGCCACATGTCAGCTTGTATTTTCCCCGTTCTCTCTACGCCATGTGTGAGCATGCGGTTGGTCCGCTCTCTCCACCACGTGTCAATGTGTGGTTGGCCCCATCTCTCTACTCCACGCATCAACCTGTGGTTAGCAACTCTCTCTCCTCCATGTGTCAACCTGTGGTTGGCCCTTGCTCTCTCCGCCATATGTTAGTATTTGGTTGCACCTCTCTCCACCACATGTCAGCTTTGGGTAGGCCTACTCTCTTCGACACATATCACCCTTTGGTTAGCCTCTACACTCTCTGCCACATGTCAGCCTCTAGTTGGTCGCTACTCTATGCCACATGTTAGCCTCTGGTTGGCCAGCTCTCTCTACGCCACATGGAATCCTCTGGTCGGCCAGCTCTCTCTACGAAATGTCAACCTTTGGTTGGCCAGCTCTCTTTTCCATGTGTCGACCAATGGTTGGCCAGCTGTCTTTGTGCCACGTGTTAGCCTATGTTTGGGCCACTCTCTGTATGCCCGGTATTAGCATATGGTTGAGTCGCTCTCTCTCTGCCATGCGATAGCCTGTGGTTGGGTTGCTCTCCGCCATGTGTCATCCTATGGTTGGCTCATTCTCTATATGCCACGTGTCAAGCTGTGGGGCCTTCTCTCTACACAACGTGTCAAGCTAGGGGCCACTCTCCGCCACATTTCAACATGTGGTTGGCCCGCTCTCTCTTTGCCACGTCTCGGCATGTGGTTGGCCCCCTCTCTCTACTCCATGTCTCAGCCTGTGGTTGTCCACTCTCTCTCCTCCACATCTCAGCCTATGGCTGGCCCTCTCCAAATGTCAACTTCAAGTTGGCCTACTCTCTTTGCCGCATGTCAGCCTTTGGTTAGCCTCTGCTCTCCACCACATGTCAGACTCTAGTTGGCCTCTTCTCTCTCCGCCACATGTAAGACTCTGGTTGGCCTTGCTCTCTACCACATGTCAGCCTATGGTTGGCCCCTGCTCTCTCCACCACATGTCAAACTTGTATTATCTCTCTGCAAAATATCATCCTGTGGTTGGCCCTCTCCGCCACATGTCCGCCTCAGGTTGGCCCCTCTCCGCCATATGTCAGCATGTGGTTAGCCCGCCCCTCTCAGTCACGTGTCAACTTGTGGTGGAATTTTTATCTTCAGATATTTTGATGGATTTCTTGGTGAAATTCAGATGACCAGGCCCTTCACCGTTGCATTTTTTGGCATGAACAATGGCGAGATCATTCTCGACTTGGGTCTGCTGTAAATAGTGTACAAGACAGTAATCAACCCGGAGAAGGGTAGCCAGGGCATCCAGGCTCCATCAAGGTGAAAGACATCATTCTCACCTTCGGTCTGTTGTACAAAGAGAATCCAAGACACCATCGGCTTCATGAACCCCGCTTGGTCGACGGTCTCCGGGATCTCCATGAACCCCACTTGGCCGATGGTCTCCCAGATCTCCATGAACCCCGCTTGCTCCTTGGTGAGAAATGAATGGAGGAACCACTGGGTCTCCATGAACCCGTTGTTCCTTGCCACAGTACTTTCACCGAGATTCACATGATCGTTCTCAACATTTGTATTGGTTGGCATTACTGGTAAGCTTGAAGTTCTCCACTGCAATTCTTGGCTTCAAGACCTATTGAACTTTGCATACTTTCTCTGTACACATTGTTTTCCATTGAGTAGCATTATTCTTTAGTCCAAGGATCTCTTAGTCATTTACACGATTTCACACAACATGTCCTATACCTTCATCATCAAAACACATTTAAATTACTTTCATATACCATTTGGAAGGACAAAATATACTAGAAGTTTGTGACTGTCAAAGGTGTGTTCCTTTATCGTTATTTGAACATTGGATATGCCATCAAACATATACATACTATCAATTCCATTCCAATTCAACCTCATTTGAAACTGCCTTTGTTTCATATGATTAAGGAGAGAGAGCCACAGATGATTCAGGTGAGAGAGTCACTAAGGTTGTTGTTATGATATAATAATTTTCATTTTTAAACTTGTAATATTTTCAGAAATTAAAATAAAACTATATCAATTTTGACATACATTATTAATTGTTTCTTCTAAATTGTCTTTATAAATTTTGTATTTTTCTCTTAAATATTCTCACCCATCAACTAGAAATTAAATTGACTTAATACAAATTTGAACAATTCAATGCTTTCGTTTCAATGTTTTTTCCTTGAATTTCTAAGAAAACATACCAAGATTTTGAACAATATCGTGTCAACATCACAATTCGTTTCTATTTCATTTCTAAAATTTCAAAATTCACATTCAAAATTCATTTCTATTCAAGGTTGTATTAACGTTTATTTTAGGAGAATTGACTAAAATTGCAATGAATTGCAGTGAAAATTGTAAAAAATTGGACCACACAAAAGGGGTAAAAGAGATCTCGTCTCATAAAAATAAAAATAAAAAGGAAAAGACAACAAAAATAAAAAGGCAAAGACAACAGCAGTGTTGCAGATTCTTTTCACTGAGAAATTGTTGAAGCTTTATTAGCCCACTTTGAACAAAAACAAGTTCAGTATTCAATATCTATAGTGTTTAAAAATGAATAAGCTATATGAGCCCACTTAAAAAAAAAACAAGTTCAATATTCAATCATTTTTAGTGTTTAAAAATACATAAGCTGTTATTTAAAAGTTGAAGAATTCCCTACTCAGAATTGTTGGAGTATTCATAGACACTTTCCTTGCTATAGAGAAGAGAACGCCTGGCTCGCATGCATTGCATATTATTGATAATTCATCTTTTTTGAGAACTTTGAAAATGAGGTAAATGGAACATTACTCCTCCAGCGATGACGTAGTATCCAAATTGGAGGAGTCGTTGTTCGCCATTCATACAATTGAAAACCCTTAAAGCATGTTCAAACCACCGCTACTATCATTGCTCAGTCTATAGTGATTAACTTTAATCCCCTATCAGCGGTGCAATGGTCTCCAAATTGGAGTTGTTTTTTGGCAATTGCGACTTGCAAATGCTTAGATTGAAAGCCCTTAGAGCCACTGTCGCTACTACAGGGTGGGTATGTTTAAGAAGTTTTTATAATACCAAATTAGCAAGGTATTTCTCTTTATATTTGCAACATGAATATTTAATTATTGAATCCACTATTAGGTGCCGTTATAGCCAAGGAATAATGATTCACAAAGCATAACTCCTCCATACAAAATGGTACCTTTGAAACAGTAAATGATTTAATGCTAAATAATTGCAATACTTGCAATTCCCCAAGTCAAAATACTTGCAATTCTTTGAATTCTAGGTCTAGAGATCATTCTTGCAAGACATTACGGTGCATAGGGAGTCAAGTCTCTAACTTTGAAAATGATAATCGTCGAGTCTCCATTAGCAATAAGTTTCTGAATCTGCCTGGCTCTTAGAATTTTTATCACTTGATTTAAATCTAATGCTTTTGTGTTATATAAGTGGCCACTGTTGACCACCAAGTGTAAGTCAATTTCGACTATCGTGTAGGATTGTAAACAAACAACCCCCTCCCGCAAGGGGATAAGAGCGATGCCTGCTCTCACAATTTTAGGGCTTTCCATACAAGCCCAAAACACCATTAAAAGTCAAAATTGAAGACATAAGATGAAAGAGTAGGGTCTAGGCTATTACCTAGAACTGACGGTGCTCAAATTCGACGATGAAAACTCCCGATATCGGCGACTGAAAATATGGCCAAGAAAGTGCTCCAAATGCTCTCCGCTATGGGTAAATAGTAAAATGTTTTGATTTTTCACTATTTACATGACTTTTATACACATTTTTGGATTTGACATGCTATAGTTTTGTTTTAAAATCAAAATCTATCAGTCATAATCCTTTGATGTCAGTTATTGGCGCATTTAACAGTTGTTTTTGAGTCGTTGCAGGATAGAAGAACAGTAGCAGTAAATTTTTGGGAGTTCATTTTTACTTTTCCATACTATCATAAAACGGAAAAATTATTTGAGTGTTTATTGCGACACTTTGGTCACGCTCTCGAAACTTAGTATCAAAGGTCCGAGTCCATTTCTGATTCTTTTCAGGCTCGTAAAATCTCTCATTGTGAAAAGAGACCTAATGGAGTCTTCTTTAAACTCTTTTCGGGCTCCTTAAATACAAAAATATTTTCGAGTGATCTTATCTTCTTCACGCTCATTAAAGCATTTGATGAGTCATCTCCCCGATGGTAGGTTATCTCTTTTTCGGTTTGGATAGACTATTTATGAAAAAGGAACACTCCGGCCAATCATGACTAGAAGAGTTCTCTAAGGTATAATTTTATACTTTTTTGGGCCTTAGAGACTAAATCATATGAAAAAGGACCCTTTGGAGTCTTCTTCCGTCGTCATTCAGACTCTTTAAACATAAACGATATCGAGTTTTCTTTCATTGAACTCGTTAAATTACACATTGAAAGACCCGTTTTTGGGAACGAACCCCTCTCTCTCAGGTTCGTAAAACATATGAGTTTGGACTTGTCTTCAGATGAGCTATACCGAGTGTTTGTTACCCTCTTTGAACTTGTAAAACCGAAAAGAGGCACTCATTAACCATGATGGGGAAAATGGGAAGGGAATCATTTTGCAAATAAATTGCAGTAGTTTTCCGTTACCTTTGAACATGGCACTTGTATGCATATCATTTTAGTCAATTGGGTATTCAGCTAATCTCCATGACAATCCACTTTCATCAGTCATGTCACTCCTTTGAGTCTTTCAAAAGAATGCATTGTCCGCCGTCGCATTGTGTGTTTCTCTTGTTTAGTCATGCTGCCAAGTCTTTTGTCGTGCCGCCCGATGTTCAAATGGAAGTTGAATAAGTTTACCTATGTAGTCAAAATAGTCTCTGAGTCAGTCTTATGGTTACTACATTGACATCATTCCAGAACTTCATGAACCCCGCTTGGTTGATGGTCTCTGGGATCTCCATGAACCCTACTTGCTCCTTGGTGAGAAATGAATGGAGGAACCATTGGGTCTCCATGAACCCATTGTTCCTTGCCACATTACTTTCACTGAGATTCAGATGATCGTTCCCAACATTCATGCTGGCTGGCATTACCGGTAAGCTCGAAGTTCACAGTTATAGCTGATTTTACCACACATGGTGAATCACACTTTTATGGCCTTCCATATCCCTCTGCAGACTCCTTAGACCCCATGGACAATTTTTGTACCTTTGATGTTTCCAATATCATCCCTTAAAACATGCAAAAATTGCCATACGCAACTTTTAAACCCTTTCTTGCGTATATACGTGGGTTTGACCCCTAAAACCGTGTACATCGGGATGTGTGCAAAAAGCCAAACTCTTTTGGAGTTTTCCTTGATGTGGATCCAACTCACTTGTCTCCTGGCCTTCCATATGCCTTGAGATCACTCGAATTCAACCTTTCATTACCCCATTGAAGAGCTATATAAGGAACCCTTTGGATACATTGAAGGCATGAGGAATTGAAGAGCAAGAAAACTATAGTCCATTGTTGTCGGAGCTTATACTTGATTATGCATCCCTTTGTCCCTTGGAGCACTTTTGTGTTCTTCCCAAGCTTGCCTTTTGCTTGTGAGATTGCTATCGAGAGATGGAGGATTGAAGTGGTGGAGGCCCAAGTGGGGGACTCAGTTTCTCTGATTCGCAGACATGCCGACAGAGGTTGTCTCTATTGTAATATCTATTTTATATTAATAGAAATATATTTTCCTATCCAATAATGTGTATTTGAATGAATATTTGATCCATGGATGATTTCAAATGCTTATATGTTAGTGATTATATATGCTATAGTAGGTCTAACACGATTATATATAGCATGGTTGTCTTGTTTATTGAATGTTGAGGAAGCAATTTATCAATTCAAGCTGGAGTTGGAAAGCTCAACGAGGATCTACATCAACCGTCCAGAATAAGGTACGAATCGAGATCCTTTAGTGTTAGATATTTGGTTTCTCTTGCATATAGGAAAGGATAGATTTCTAGAGTCAAGTTGTCTGTTGTGGTACCCCAAGCCATAGGAATTTCTCTCCATAATAGAATTGGCAACTCCACTAGTCTGAAGGACTCGATCATAAGGTGCACGAACCAGTAACTGTACCGGGAATGGCGGACATGCAAAGTCAAGATAACTGAGGAATGGCCGACTTAGGTTTCAACTTCCTTTGAACAAGAGCATAAAGGCGAATGGTGACTGAATGTAGGCAGCATAGACTCGAAATGCAAAACTGGGACATCTCTGCAACACAGGAGGCATCGATAGAGGCTCCATAGGGATTGGAAGCTTAACTAGTTAGTGGAGATAAACTCAGATAAACAAGTACAGCTCCTAAATTCAAACTATTAATCTAACCAGTGGATGTGATATACAGTTCTCTATTCGAAGGTGACACGACTCGACTGCTGCCAAAGATAACATCTTTTCTTGTCCGGATTTTTGGTTTTTTAATTTTTTTTTGGACTTTTTTCAAATATTTGAAAATCTTGAAAAAGAATAAAATTGCTTTAAAGTTACAAACTAGGAGGAGACGAGTGTCAAATGGGAAAACAAACTAGTTCTAAGCAACAGAACATACATATGCTCAATGCAAGGACACATGTGTAGGATAGCGACACTCAGAGGAAAGTCCCCTCCCGGTAAAAATAGGGAATCAAGCTGCAAAGGATATATAAAATGGCTCTGCGTGGCTAGACATGAGACAAGCTTGGGCTATATGGATGATACTCAAAGTCAGGGAAGCCGGTATAAGGCTCAATGAGGCAAGCAAAGCTCATGATAATGCAATTACAACTTGACATAAGGGAGTCCTGGGGAAACAGGTCAGCAAAAGATCAAGAGGAGTATGAGGCTCTCATGAAATATCATGGCGATACTATACAATAGACTCCCACATCCTAAAAGACAAACTGTCGACATGGGCACCAAATGCAAACAAGGAGCTAACTAGGGTACCCATGTAAGGTCAAGCTCTACCATTCACATCATGTCACTTATAAAACAGCAAGAATGTTCCGTGACACGATAGAATGGGTTCGTACCTAAGGTTATAATGAAATGGTCATAAGGTCATGCAAAATGCAAACGGAGGTGAAACATAACCTATATGCCAGTTTAAACATCATACCTAAAATCGGCACGAACAGGTCAAAACAACAATCAAAACAGCGCTCAAAACGGTCTCCTACATCATATATTAGTCGAAAATGGTCCAAAAGGGTCAGAAACGGTCCAAAACTATAGAAAGGGGGTAAAAATTTCAAAAATTTGAAAAATTTCTATTAATAGTAAAAAAATTCAAAACATTATATAACATTTGAAATTTTTACCCAATTGAGCTCAGAGCTTCAAACGCGAATTTCGAGAGATCCAGATAGTGGAATCCGACACCGTTTTTTCCAGGTAACTTCCCATGCCCTGCTCTTTCATTTACATGTAAATTTTTCAATTTTCCATGGTCCAATTTGATTTCTAGGCCATTCTAAATTATGCTCCTCCGCCCACGCAGAAATCGAGGATTTTTCCGCATATAGGGCTAGCTATATACCTCGTGTTCGATGATGGGGGATGCCTTAATGCTCTCCTTCCAGCGGATTTCATCCCATCAACTTCAGATCATTTATTCTGGGAGAGGAATCTAGATTCATGTTTGAGTGCCTTGAGACTTGCAATCATCAGTGGCAGGTTCTCTCACCATCGACAGTTTTTGGGAATACATCAATGTCCCCTGATCGATGGATTCTCTCAAGTGTTCGACCTCAACACATTTATTCATACTTGTTATTTTTCACTCTAGTACCTTGATTCCCATTTTCATTATTGGTGGGTGATCTCGCGTTTGTTAACGGTATACATCAATGACTGGTAATCAGACAATGGACTACTATGTTCAACCTCGATATATCTATTCACATACTAGGACATGTACTCATAGCATTTTGTGTAGAAGACCTTCAAGATTGGTCGCATCTCTTATATGCTACCTCCTTGATCGTCCTAGTGTTCATGAGATTTCAGCTCTTGTAACTTGATTCCAGTATATGTTAGATATTTCCATCCATTATGGAGATCTTGATCCATTATATATCTTCAGTCTTCATGGAGATCATGATCATTTGTATATCTTCATCATGGAGATTTTGATCTATTTATATTGTACGTGGCGATGACCACACATGTCATATTGTATCATGCCTATTCATGGCCATTGTACTCTTATGTATCCGGGACTGTTGTATCTATTTGCAGTTATATGCAGAGCATTATCATTGTATTGTACTGATTGGATGGTTGGTTCTTCCACTGGGTTCTTCATCACTTCACATCTGGGATGGACTTATAATGTATTTCGGCCATCATATGACCCCTCTGACCTCACACATTAGGGGGAATCTGTTATAGTTGATTTTACCACACATGGTGAATCACACTTTTATGGCCTTCCCTATCCCTCTGTAGACTCCTTAGACCCCATGGACCATTTTTGTACCTTTGATGTTTCCAAGATCATCCCTAAAAACATGCAAAAATTGCTATACGCGACTTTTAAACCCTTTCTCGCGTATATACGCAGGTTTGACCCCTAAAACCGTGTACATCAGGATGTGTGCAAAAGGCCAAATTATTTTGGAGTTTTTCTTGATGTGGATTTGACTCGCTTGTCTCCTGGCCTTCCATATGCCTTGGAAATATCTTAGTCTGTATTGATCTACGAACTTGTTGTTGTGTTGTTTTCTTTGTTTCTTCTTTAAGAGTAGGTTCTTCATTATCTATGAGACTTAATTTATCTATTCCATTAACAATATCATCAACTATCTCACCCTCTGTTTCATCAACTTGTGCATTAGAAGAACTTGTTTCTATAGAAGGAAATTCCAAAATTTGACTTAGAACAGGAATCCCCCCTTCAAGATTTGGAAGTTCATTATCCATTTCATGATAGATTTTTTTTAAATGAAATCTATCAAGCTGAACAAGTTGTTTATCAATGGTGAGTGCATCTTTCTCAAATTCAAGAAATATAACATCTCTAGAAATAATAAACTTCATGTTATCTTCATCATACAATCTATAAGCTTTAGAAGTATTAGAATATCCCAAAAAAATACACTTTCAACTTCTTGCTCCCAATTTATATCTTTGTTGCTTAGGAATCAAAGCATAACATGTGGAACCAAAACTTCTAAAATGTTTGACAGCGGGAAGATGGCCATGCCACATTTCATAAGGTGTTTTGTTTTGTAGTGCAGCAGAAGGACATCTATTCTTAATGTAGACAGCACAAAGAACTGCTTCTCCTCAAAACATTAACTTAACATTCTTAAAAAGCATCATTGATCTTACCATATTCAATAGTGTCCTATTCATACGTTCTGCCACACCATTTTGTTGTGGATTATAAGGAACAATTGTTTGATGTTTAATACCATTCTCCTGCAAATATTTTTCAAAATCTTGAGATGTATATTCACCATTTTTATCAGTTTGAAGGGTTCCAATATTGAGTTGAGCTTCATTTTTAATCCATAAATGAAAATTTATGAATGTATCAAAAGCTTGAGATTTTGTTTGTAATAAATAAACCCAACACATCCTTGTAAAGTCATAAATGAAAGTCATTATATACTTGTCACCATTTACTGACGGAACAGGAATGGGCCCACACAAATCTGAGTGAATAAGAGCAATCTTTCTTGAAGCTCAAAACATAGAATCATGAAAAGGTTTTTTACTGTGCTTTCCTAATATACAAGCATCACATGGGGAAAGTTGTCTTGGAATAGTAGGAAGCCCTTGAACTCCTTTTTGTTTCATAATTCTGAGACTGTGATAATTAATATGACTAAATCTAGCATGCCATAACAAACTGGAAGATAAATTACTAATATGCTGAGCCAAATTTGCAGAATTATGTGAATTGGAAGAGGTACCATTCAACTTTAAAAGTTTGTTATCTTCCACTACAGTCATTACAATCATGTTATCATAAGTTATTCTAATCTCAATGATACCATCAAACATATGTATTGAGTGATCTTGTTGTCTAATTTGCACAAGATATATTAGATTTCTCTTCAATTGTGGAACATAAAAAACATCAGAAAGTATATAATCAGGAAGTCCTGATAATTTCAGTCTGACAAAACCAATTCCTAAAGGTTTTAATTGATACTTATCTGCCAAATGTACTACCCCATCAATATGATCACGAGATGTTTCAAAGAAGTCTTTTCTAAATGTCATATGGCACGTGGCTCTAGTATATAATAACCAAATGTCATTCCAAGAAAACGAAGTACTAAAAGCTTCTTCAATTCCAAGATTGCAATGTGCAACAACATAATGTGCACATTCATGAGGGTTACCTTTATCGTTTCCTTTATCTTGTATTTGCTCTTTCTTGTTAACAATTTTCTCCCAAGAAATTCTACAATAACTGGCAGTATGACCAGTTTTTCCACATCTAATAACATTGTTTCTCTCCATGATTAAATCTTCCTCCCCTTCCTCTGTACTGTCCTCTAACTCTACTTCTATTTTCATCCTTTGCAAATTGTTCTTTTGATTTGTGTCCTTTCTGTGCAAGACACAAAGTTTCTTCATTGGGTTTAGACTCCTTCCCAAATGTTTTATCTCTTTCTGAAATTTCAACAAGTGTTTCAAATGCAATAGCTTTGATTTGGCCACTAGCTTGAAGAGATTCTAAATAATGAGTATAGGTAGGATATAGAGCTTTAATAAATGGAGTAAGTTGAATGTCAACTTTTACACCAGTTGCATCAATATCATGGAAAATGGCTCTAATTTTAGAAGCAAGATTCATTGGATCATTATCTTTTCATTCTAAGTTAAATAACTTCATCAGCAATTCTATGATTTCAAGCTTAGAATGTGAATCATACAAATATTTTAGTTTCTTTAATGCTTCCCAAGCACTTTTTCTAGAAACTAAATGTCTACTTACTTCTTCACTTACAGAGGCAATGATCAAGGCATAAGCCTTCTTGTCCTTGTTTTTCCATACTGCTAACTCTTTAGTATTAGTAGGTGGTACTGGTGCACTTTTATCCACTTCATATATTCCATCTCCATCTTTGTTATCTTCCAAATTCTCATTTTCACAAATTCCATCCCACATGTTATTAAAAATAAGGCTATTTTTAAGTTTACGAAATCATTCATGATAATTTTATTTTCCAAACAAAATAACTTGAACAATTGAAATTAAAGAATTCATTGAAATTTACTGTGTAGTAAATTTTTGTATACAAATTACACTATGATATATTATTTTTCTCTCAACCAATGTTCTTTAAAATATTTCTATCTTCTAAAAAGATTTCCCAAAAGGTTTAATAATTCAATTTAAAAAACCTTTCACTCAAATATAAATGGTTGTTTAAAAACTTTTATTTTCTAAAAAGAAGTCCCCAAATATTCGATAATTAATTTAAAGAAACCATTGCACACAAATATAAATGGCGGCTCTCTTCCTTTTTTTTCTAAAAAAAAAAAAATATTTTTTCTAAACAATTTACATGTAGTCTCCCCTTTATGTGCAATATTTCCATAATCTTTACTAAGCAGCTCTCATTTCTTGGTGATAGCTCCTTTGTTGGCTCCTCCTTCATGAGCTCCTTCTCTCTCACCAATTCTTTCTCGCCAATGCTTTGATTCCTTGCTCTGATACCACTGACACGGGCCGTGAAGAACCTTAGCAATGAATGTATTACTTAGTAGAAGATTATTACATATAAAGGAAATCAAAACCGTTATCTTCAGTTAGATAACGAGATTATTAACGAGAATTAACTAACTAATAACTAAAACGTTATTTACAATGAAATTCCTAAGGATTATTCAATAGTTTTCCATTGAGTAGTCCAAGGGTCTCTTAGTCATTTACACGATTTCACACAGCAAGTCCTATACTAGATCTATGTACAGCATATATGTTGTCCTTCTACCTAGCAATAGTGAAAATGCGAAGTCAATAGAGAATATGTTTCCTTGTAGTTGGCACTAAGCCAGTCATTGTTTCTGATGGCGAATCTGAATAAAATACAGACACACATCAAAGTGCACCAATCTAGTTTTCATTTCAAGGGAAAATTCCATGAGAGGTGAAATGGAGCATACAATATAATCCTAAGAAGATATCAATGCCCGAGTAGCATTTTTTTCACTATTGGATGCACGGGGACTTCACTTAGTGAACCTCTCACATAGCACGTGCGATCGTGGGATATTAAAGAATACCCTTAATTTCGATAAATATTGACCCAAACTCTTTTTGTTGAAACCCCCTCCCAATACTTAAAACCTCCTCCCCACCCCTTTTTATACCTCAATCCTTATAAACCACCCTACCCACCCCCACCTTAAACCCCTCATCCCCCCAATACCTGCAATATATTGGTTCGATTTTTGATAATTTTAAAACCCACAATATGAACTAACATGATAGGATATTGGTCAACAAGTGAAGTCCCCATGATTGGATGTGGTCAACAGTGCTACCCTTGCTACTGGTAAAATTCCTTTGGTATCAATGTTATGGGATCAATTGGGTCTCTGGGTTCATCAACTAAAACCTATACCTCTAGTACCTCCAATCTCACCTATGCAAGCTTCTGACTTATCCCTCTTGGTCTGGGGAAGCTTTCCAAGGATCCTCCTCCTTCATTACATTAAACTCTGATCTTGGTGCATTAGAGACATTTTTTCTCTTTTTTCCCCACTCTCAGTGACTGAAATTTTGGATAGTTCGGGCTCACTGGACACACATGTTGGGCCTGTCACAATTGGGACCAACTAAGTGGACAAACAATGGAGGCAGCGAGCTTTTATTTTTCTTAGAGAGACTCTTTTTTCTATGGTGCACTCTAAAAACTCTATCAACGGTAGTCATTTTATTTACATTTCACTATATTTTTGGAAATCTATTGCTCCAGTCCAGGGATAATTTTAGGGGTGAATTTTATCCCAGTGGGCTATTTTTCCATGTTTTTCTCCCAAAAAAGATTCGCCATTTTGCTTTTTTTGAAGCCCTGTTTCGCCCAGTTTTGATGGGGTAAAAAATTTTCACCCTAAAAACTGCCAAATTATTATATAAACAATATAAAATCCTTGGAAATTAAAATATTTTTTGGAAAATATCGCCAATCATTTTATAGTTTTCGTTTTAAGAATTGGTAATATTCGCCAACATTTACACTTTTAAATAAGTGTGGTTCCTTAAAATCATCCCTACTCCAGTCAATGATAGAATTCCATTGATTCCAATAAGTTAAGAAATCATAGGGGAAGATTATAAGTGCTATGTTAACATCTGGACCGCATGCATCGCATAGTATTGATAAATCAACTTTTTTGAGAACTTTGAAAATGAAGTAAAATGAACATTACTCCTCCAGTGGTGCCATAGTATCCAAATTGGAGGAGTCGTTGTTCTCCATTACTAAGATTGAAAACCCTTAAAGCATGCTCAAACCACTGCTACTATCGATGCCCAGTCTATAGTGATTAACTTTAATCCGCTATCAGCAGTGTCGTGGTCTCCAAATTGGAGTCATTTTTCGGCCATTGCTACTTGTAAATGCTTAGATTGAAAGCCCTTAGAGCCACTGTCACTACTACAGGTTGGGGACATTAATGACGTTTTTATAAGACGAAATTAGCATTTCGTCTTAATTTTTAGTTTAAATTGCTTTTATATATTTTAGGAATTTTTAAGAATGGTATTTAAGACAATTTTTAAAGATAAAATTAGAAATTGTGTGACATATATTCTAAAAATGTTTAAGATAAAAAATTTAGACGATTTTTAAGACTTAATTTGAAATTGTCTCAAACATATTTCTGCTTTGTCTTAAGAATATAAATTTCTACTTTATGTTTTTTTAATTACTATTTTTCTATTGGAAACTAATTTTATGGATTTTATGAAGGGAAAGACAATTGTTTATGATTTATTGTATTCATCTATACTACTCTACAGCATTCCACGACACAAATTTTCATCCTCAAAACACAGTTTCAGCCGGAGTTAAGGGAAATCGTAGGGAAGAATGAGAAATATTTGACGATGGGCAATTACAAAAATTCGTAAATGGATTTGAAGGCGTTAAGAGAAGTATAGATGTTTAATATGAGAACCATGCATATGAAGAGAGGTTAGTGACCAATGGACATGCCTATTTGTATTCTATTATGTGTTGTGTAAATGTTGTAGTAGCAACATTTTTTTTCAAAACTTTTTGATCATCTAAATAAAGTATTACAAAATTTTACAACAATTCAAGTAAATTTCTTAAAGCAAATCTCAGTTGTTTGAAACCTCTTACCTCTGACATGTCAAGTAATTTTCTTAAAGTAAATCTCAACGGTTCAGAACCTCTTACCTCTGACATGTTTACTTAACCAGAAGAGGAAACACGAAAATATATTTTATATCAGAGTTTCTGTAATCAACGATATTATTGAATCAATGTTATTAAATCCCTCATAGTTACAGTGGAAGCTTTATATCGATTCATATGGGTCGAGAGTGGAAGCATATTATGTCAATTAGAAAAATAAATAATAAAGAGGTTTAAGATATCGTTGAAATTTATGTGTAATTCTATTTATTTGCATGGAATATGAAGAGTATAAATAATTCACTATGCCAATACAATTCGAATTTCAAGTCGTCTGGTAATTAACCCGCCAAACCCAAGAGCTGATTATCTTCTTTTGTTAATATCTCTACAGCTCATAAGTTATTTGAAGTGCCAGGCCTTCATAGATATCGTCGTTGTCTTGGATCTGAGGATTGTCGACAAGAATGAAGGGGGTGTTACATTTTTCATTGATTGTCTATAGAGTTTCTCCTTCCCAATGATGTGTATCTCCTCGCAGGGATTTTCCTTCTTAACGATCAGCTTGGTTGTAGCAAGAGCTGTCATAAACAAAATAGAAAAGAAGAAGAACAAATTCAAAGCGAGCATTATATTATTTACCGCTACAGCAACCATGATTATAGAAAATATATAGCTTCATAGGAAGGATATATAGAATATGTAAAAATCAGTTTAGCTCCAAACCTTCTTCAAATCAGTTGCAGAGGAGCAATGCGAAACCAAGAATATTTGTAGCCAGATGAGGGAAGAAAATGGATCGAGTCTGGGTGAAGTGGGAAGGATTTAACAAATCGTTGGAAACAGGAGTAAAGTATTATCGTAACCTGTTACAATTTCACCTATGTCTCATAATTTCAACCGTAAACAAATCAAAGAATTAAACTTACATTTCAAAAAATCTTATTTCAAAAATTGTTGGTTGGGAACCATGGCTCTGACAGCCAATTACATTTCATAAATTTCTTTCCCCTCGCTTCAGTCTATGAATTGTCAACTGCTCAAGTCGATGGGATTTTTTCGCCTGGGGATTCCAGCACTGCCCAGAAGCTCTTATCTTATTTATTTTCCACTTAGATTTGTCATTTAGCTTTTTTGGGAAACACTTCTTATCAAGGTTTTGATGAATCTCTACTCTCAGATCCTGTTTTCGAATCCTCTGGGTTTTGGGGGAGCTTTGATAGTTCTCTTCACAATACCTCTAGATTCACGGTTTCTGGATCAGTGCTGGAATTACCTCCTTTGGAGGACTCACTCTTAGGGAATATTTACGCTGACTCCGGGTGGTTCTGATTCCCATGAAGCCTATTAAGTCTTTATGTATGTTTATTTTGGACATAAGTTTGGATTTTCCACATATCCTAAGCAATATTTCTTAGGTTTAGGAAATCTTTCTGCACTTTCTTAGTCGATGGGGTTTATGGTAGCCTTCTACAATATATTTCTCCCAAGTTATCTTAACTAGTGGATGAGGTATATGGCAACCTTCTGGCTCATGCGAGAGGATCCCGTTGTTCGGGATACTCATACAATTACACAATCATAGAAATATAATATGATGTCAGCAATGATTTATTAAAGTTTATTTTACTATTGCATTGGCATACATCCAAAAATTTATCAAAGATTGAGAAGATGTGTAGATGAGTCTTTATGATTTTTTCTTTTTATTTCATTCCAAATTTTCATCAAAAGTGTGACTTCTCACTTAAATTTTTAGTTTTCTAATTCAATTCCTTGATACTTTTTATGACATACATGCTGACTTTCCATATTTGAACTTCCACATTTGCTCATGGTCATTATTTTGATAGCTTTTTCTTCAAATAGTTAAAATTAGTTTGGTCTTGAAAATTACATTTTCAAGTTAAACTTTACTTTGAGTAATTGTTGTTCCCGCATTTATCATAAATACATCACATAGTGTTAGTGATATAGGGCTAAACAATGTCACTTTGGGATGATTTAGACATCTGAGTCCTTTGGGATTTGAAGTTATGTTTGGGGGGATCTTTACAAGGTAATATTCAACTAGAGTATAACCCTTTCTGTGGTGGAATACTTCTTGGGTATTGAAATTATTCGTGTTGAAACCCTACATCTTTCTTATGACTATTATTCAAGAACCTCGTCTATCACATACTGATACATATTTTAAAAGCTATGTTTTAATCGGTTTCTCAAGAACCTTGTCTATCACATACTGATACATATTTTAAAAGCTATGTTTTAATCGGTTTCTCTCCATCAAAGCAAGGAGTAGCGGCTAGTATTTGTATTGTCTCAAACCTCTTAATGCCATCCTTTTTCTTAAGGTGTTTAGATCTACTTTTACTATCCATTAGACAATATATATTGAGGTTAACAATAATTACTCATAGTATTTGCTCCCTTTATTTTAATTATTTGGAACCAAAGCACTCAGGTAAAAATGATTTTTGAGACAATCATGTTGGGGCTATAGATGCCTACTAGCTACAATGGCCCTGTCTATGACATTTGGGATTCAAATCTCTAACAAATTAAATTTTATATATCTTTAAAATTTTCATGTCATCCTTTGCTTTTAAGAAGCTTCTAGGTCTGCTCCACAATTTACAAATAGAAGGACGTCTAATCTATGCGCATATAACTAATATAATGGGATCAAAGCATCTAAAATGGGTTAAATTTATCCATGTTGAGGCTATGGATGCTTGTTGGAATCAATGACTATGGTTGTGGTATCATAGGTAAATAATAAAATTATAACGGTATCTAGTTATTACAAAAAAAAATTATAGTGTGTAGTGATGAAGAATGTATATAAAGATCTAATAATTGAATTTTCACCTTCTGTTTTTTCAAAGAATGGTTGTGATGGTGTCTTTAGGTCTATTGGAACTAACTTAAAACCTATGAACATAGGATTGTTAATGCAGTACCCATGGTCCAAGGAAAAAACTCTTTTTTTTGGAAAGACTTAATATTTTATCCTCTTGCACATGTAAATCTCCGAGTCTTTGGGAAAAGATAACGGATTCACCCATTGTGTCGCCATTTGTTGGGGCATCAACATCGCCATTTATTTTTTACGAAATCAAGTGGCCCTCATTTGAATTTTGTAAAATCATTGCCTTCATTTTTATTTTGTTTTGTTTTGTTTGATTTGATGGTTTCTTTTATTAGATGCTTAATTTTTTTCTTATCAATTCTTTGGCTTAGCTTTCATGAAATGGAGATTTGGTTTTTTGGCACATCTATGTTGTTTGACTCTTTTGGCTTCATGATTGTTTGACAAATTTATTGCTTGTTCATATTGAGCTTATCTAAGTTGATTATATGCCTCAATTTGCAAATATTGGACAAACATGGTGTTTCGACACCTTCACCAAGATTTGGCTTTTTGTGCATAAATGAATCAATTGGGCATTTTGGCGGATTGAAATAATTTAATTTTTAAAGTTTCCATCTACACCTTAAGATAGTGCATATTAAAGAATGGAAACAAGCTCATTCATGTTTTGAATTTGAATAATGCATCATTTTTTATAAGCCTTAAACTTTTGATAAAAATCTTGTCTTTTGTGCAATTTTATAATTTTTGGGGAAAATATAAAATAACTCAATTAAGGCTTATTCATAAGCAATTCAGTTGCATCTTAAAAGAACAGATATAAAATGAGAAAAGGCATTCAACAATTTTCATTTTGGATGAAGCATATTTTTTTACAAGACTTAGACTTAGTTTAAACAATCTCTTACCTTTTCATAATTTTTATTATTTTTGACAAACCAAAATAAATCAATTTGTGTTTATTCATAGGCAACTCAGTTCACATTTAAAAGAGTATACTTCAAAGACTAGAGACTAACTAGTGCTTTTCTAATTTAGTGAACTATCAATTTTTATGGGGATTTCACTTTCATTAAAAAAATGAATTTTGTCCTATTTTCCTATTAACAAATTTGATCATTCTTCTCCCTAATTAAGATGTTTATTGTTTATATAGCCAAATTTTTATCTATAAATATATCATTAGCACGACAATGGATTCCTATTAAAATATGTTCTTAGGTTCATGTGATTATTAAGATTGAAAGCATGATGGAATGGTGTAAATTGTTAAAAAAATCCTTATTTGGAACACATATTTTATCATGCTTATAATTGTACAAACTTTATTTCACTAATGGAGTGATTAATCAGAAGGTGATTGATCAGAAATGGGCACTTTCCAGGGAAAGGGATTCTTCCAAAAACTGAATTTTCTTTTGTAATATTAAGTGTTTGAAGAGAGTAGGGGGAGCTTCTGAACAAAAAGATCTTGCATTTTTGTGTCAAAGAATGAAAGACATAGGGGTTGGAAGCCATTGCAGCACAATCGATTGAGTAAAATTGATATTTTTCATCTTCCAATCATTGATAAATCAATTGCAGTAATTTTCAGTCATATATATTTATTCTATATGATTTGTTGTGAATAATGATGTTTTGATTGCAATCAGATTCTGTGAGTGGTAAATTCAAAACTCGAGTATTTTATTCATGAAATATGTTTCATCGCTTATTTACTATGCTACTAGTCACATAAATATCTTCATTTAACATTACTAATATAATATTTGTTTATGCATATGATTCCTTAAGAGCTCATCTTTTCATTATTAGTTTATGTAAAGAAGCATTTCTACTTTTCATTTAATTTCTATTGATTTACTTAATTTACTTAATCGTGCATTTTTTCTTTATTTGAATTTTCAGAACGACATGAATTGAGTATGATTGTGACTGTAGGGAAATATGCGGATTTGCTTAACTTGTGAATTTCTTCTATTTTTGTAAGTTGAATATGTCATCAAGTTTTTATGATGTAGAACAAGAATTATTTTTGTTTTATATTATTTAATGTTATGCTTTTAATTATATTATTTTCTTTGTTTAATTAGTCATTAATAAAGATTAAATTATGATTGCGTCGGCCTTGAGGGGTAGTTCATTTGGTTGGATCTTCTAGAACCAAGACGTAACATGGTATAGGTCAGGGTTTCAATTCTCTAGGTCCTTCGGGGTTAATTACCGATGTAATATCGACAAGGTGAGGCCCCTTTGGATGGGCCCCTTGGCTGGGATCCGTGGATGTAGCGAGATCTTGGGCTGCGAACCATATTGCGTGTGTGTTTTTCAAACCAAAATTGTGTCTACATCTTAGGTTAAAATAGCATCCACATTCTTATATTAGATCTGCAATTAGATCATTAGGAAAAAGGTTATAAAAAAATAAATCTATGTCAAAGAGAAACATCTATTAGTAGAAATGGGGCCCACATACTCATTAGAGGTAACTATACCAAACTACTAAGGGTCTACTTTAACAACCTTGGATTAGGTTATCTCTCTTACATTGACAGTAGGTCAAATATGACCCTCAACAGGTTCCTCTTGTGATAGATTGATGAGTTATGTGTTACTCACGAGTAATAGTCCTTTAGTTTCTTGTGCACATTGGTGAAACCCATCTGAATCTAACTCATTTTATATTCTAGGTGTGGGATTTAGTGTTATGGTACACAATATAGACTATGGTGGTATGATTAACATAACCAAATGTAGCTTATGAGGTACATTCAAGCTCTTTGGTGATGAGTGATTGGTGCAATCAAACCACTAAGAAATTAATTTTTTTGCTATGATATAAGACTACCTCCCTCCCCTATGTCGTAGTTTTGGTCCCCTTGTCCTATGGATATGCTGAGAAGTTTCCTTCTAATTGACTATTGGTTGTACCTTCGATGGGAGGAGGAGGTTGTAAAGTTACTCTCATCACTAGGACATAAGCTCTTATGTGGATAATGTGCATATTCCTCTTCTTTTTTGTTTGTGTATCTCTAAGTTACTTGACTAGTAGACTCTAATTTGGATCCATCCTTGATGTCGAGCCAAGACTTCTTTCCAACTCCACACCATGGATAATTTAGGGGTTGTATTAAGGGGGTTACAAAAATTTAGTGGGCTATTTTGTTACATGGAAAGAGTTTTTCCAGCTAAAATATATTTTCCCAATATTTATTAGGAAAAAATAAATCCAAAATGAATATCCTCTTGTCTATTGATGAAGAAAATGAAAAACATTATTTTTTGCCCTAGCAAAATCTCCCTCCAATCTATCTTCCGCCCCCAATTTTCAGTAATGGAGGCTCCCAAGGGTTTATTCACCTTCCATTTTCCTTTTAATTTTGGCATATGGTTGCATTTTCCTGTACTTTTAGTCAATTTCATGTGATACCTTCTTTTAGCCATTATTTCCAATATTTGAGGGAAAATTAGGGGGCTAATGTTTTCTCTTTAAACGCTACAGTGATTCATGGTTCACCCACATCGGATTGCACTTGCAGGGTGAAGGTTCTGATAGATGAGATTCCACTTTTCATTATTAGTTTTCTTGATATTTTAATCTTCACATAACATCTCCATTGTCAAAAGCTCAAGTCTTGAAGGGGCATGTCACACATGCAATTTATTAGAGAATAAAAACTCACTTCATGCTTTTCATCCAATAATTAAAACATGGTATGCTTTTTATCAAACTTTTTATTCTTTTTATTCACAGTTACAATATATTATTATATTTTAAATTTTCCTTTTATCATGGATGGTTTTTTAGGCCCGTTGAATTCTAGGGCACTCTTGATTCTTAGGGATCATCGAGTGTCATGAGGGTTTTATTCTATCATAGGAGTATTAGTTCTCTTAAAGTGTTATACATCTCAAACGATATGATTTATTTACACCTTGTCGTGTTTAAACTATAGACTGGCATTTATATGTTGTTTGTGGATGCTACTCTTGATGAAGAGACACCACATGGTTTTTATATATTCAAACTAAATTTGCCCCAGTTGTTTAAACTGTGCTTTTATTAGGATATTGCTCTATAATTATTATTGGATCTAAGGCATTAATGAGAGTGTATGTGTTCATATTTTATGTCTATTATTGTTGATGTTTGGGATGTTTGGGATGTTTGTAATATAAATGAATGTACGTTGATTATTGTTGGTCAATATTTTGGTTGTCTTCTTGTATATTTGTCAAAAGCGTACTTCTATATTCCTTTATTAGTATTGAGAAGCTCATGACTGGTAGATTGTTTTATTCATATTGCAAAGTTCATCAATTTTATTTGTGACCTAAATTTGTTGGGTTCAGTACTTGTTTTATGATAATTTTGTTTTTTGTAAGGGTCATTCAAAAGTAAAAAAAATGATGATTTGTTTTTATGTGTAATTGGTATCATCATCTATAAATGGATCTAGTTATGTATGATAAATATATGATTTAGTCGTAACATAATACTTCATTTCTATCATGATTGTATATAATGCGTACAGTGCATGTTTGACCTGAGATGTAGACATTATGTTATTTGAAGTCTAGTCTTTTGCATTCAATGAGGGTAGTAAAACAATTTTACCACATTTTGCATGCTTTCAAAATTTTCAAGGACATGGATACAAATACCTCCTTAGTTTATCTGAGAGAAAGTAGTCTTTAACATAGTAGTTCTAATGATATGTGTGATGATTCATTTGTTAGAATTGTTGTGCCATTTATATCATCAAGCAATGAGTGCAATCAGATTCTTAATTAATGATGCAGTTAATAGGAATGAATTATACAAACTGAACAAATCAAATATCAGAGGAAACAGACAAGTATTGCTCAGAGAATTACAGTATTATCTTCATTAAAGTTCTGGTGTTACATACTATTAGATAAGGAGGAATTTGAATCATTAGGAATGAATTCGAATTCACCAACTAACTTTAACTGTATCTGACTACATGGCTAACTTAATATGTCTAAATTTCTATCGGAGTCCAAGACATTAACTCCAGATGTCTAATTCAGTCAATCCATCAGTTATAATCAGTTAAACCAGTCCAACTACAGTGGCAGGTGAGAAGTAGCATCTTCCCACATGCATCCATGCATAACTGCCGCTAACTGAGCTGGAGGAGAACTAACTTAATGTAACTAAAGAGTAACTAAGCTAAATTAGTTACAAAATCCCAACAACTGAAGGAGGTTGGTGCTGACACTCCCATTGGATCCTAAAATGTAGGGATTGGTCTAGGAGGCACCTAAACTGATGCATGTAAGTGTAGTCAATCTCAGTTAGCCTCTATCGGTGTTCCCCACACTCTAGTGACTGGTACATGTGTCCCCATTAGGCCAAGTGGACCCAATGGTACTAGTGGACCCAATAATAATAAAAATATTCCTATGTTAGGAAAATATAATCTAATAGATAGTTCAGACAAGGGAGGATTATAAATCCTAACACCCCCCCTGAATCTTAACTTGGACAACTATGGGCCCTAGAAATAAGGATAAAAGTCACCCATATACAATCTAAAAGATAAAAAATGGTGCTTAATAAACCGATGAAATAGGGTAAAACCTCATGGGAAAAACCCCCCTCAAAATAAGCAGAAATAGGAACTACAAGTTAAAAACTTGCAAAAACATTTGTTGCAGTATGCAGCAGTAAAGCAGTATTCTGGTTCTTTTGTGCAGCAACATCCTGAATCTGTGCATGTGAACCTCTAAATCCAAACTAAATGATTATGTCTATAGGAATATTCCTCTTTGGAAGAAGAAGAATATGCTCAATTGAATCAGAAATCTAGGCATCTGCTAGATAAAAACTGGACTCGTGTAGAGCAACTAAAATCAACTGATGAGAGAGAAAAGGTGCTTGAGGATTTGAATCATGTGAGGAAAACCCAAGAAACTGATATATTGTATCCTTGAACATCAAACCATGTGAGGTAAAATCATCCCCAAGTGTTAGGAGCAAGTGTCCAGGCAAATCCAGAATGTCTTCATCTTTACTAGTTCTGTGAGGAGATGAGCGTGTGATCAAATAGATAGGTAGAGAAGCCCTGGGACTGTGGAGAGCGAATGCTTGAGATACATAATCTGATATATCTTCATAAATAACCAATTATTGACAAAATTTAATATCATCAAAATCATAAGAGAAAAATAACATCAAATCCCCAGCATCAAGTTTGGAAGAGACTTGCGGTACTTGATTTGTCACACCAAAATTTATGAGACCTGCTATAAGCATCAATGAAGGCTCTTGGAACTTAAAAATTGAACCAAATATCATATCATATCCAAAATGTTTCATATCATATCCAAAAGTGAGGAATGATATCAAATCCCCAACAACAATTTTGAAGGAGACTTGCGATACTTGATTTTTCACACCAAAATTGATGAGAGAAGCTACAAGCATTACTGAAAGCTCTTGAAGATTAAAACCTGAACCAAATAAGATCAGATAATATCCAAATAATATCATATCATATCCAAATAAGTTCATATCATATCCAAGAGTGTGCTCCACCGAGATGGTAGATGCATGATTTTCTCCTTCAAAATTCTAAGTATTGGTGCATGCAATCATATAGGAATTTGATGGAAGCTCTAGATCAATGAGAGTGAATGGATCACTCCTACAATCTGATATTATTTACAAAATATCAATGGTATTACTTATCTACACACCATAAACATCATTATAGATAGAGAAATCAAATTCTTCTTCATATTCTAAAACAATCACCGGTAAACTATGCACATAATTTAAAATAGAAGAATCACTAGAGAATTTTTGCATAGAATCGAAGGAGAGATTTTATTCAAAAATAAAGATTTGAATGTCTTCTTCTAGATCCTCCATGTGAGAAGATGAGATATCAGAAATCTCATAAAATTCCGGAGGAGCGGGACAAGGAGTCACTCCAAGGAGACTTTCTTCAATTCGAATTGACTGTGTGGAATATTCAGCTTCTTCTTCATCTTAGACAATTTGCTTTGTTTTAGGATATGGTACATAGAGTCCTTTCTTGAACTCTGCATGTTGGGTTTTATCTAAACCTTTCTCAATAGCTGGTATTTTAGAGTCATCTCCCATATGACTGTTAGGTCCTCATGATAGATGGAAAGTGATGAAAGATTCCCTGGAGGAAACCATGTGGTCGGATGCTCCAAAATCTATCAAATAAGCCTTTGACAAAGTGAGTCCTGCATGCAAGGCATGGAATCTCTCATGTTCTTCATTCTGCTCTCCATCATCAGACATCTCTGCACCTTGTGGAAGGGAAATATTGTTCTGTAAACATAGAGCTTTCAACTGGTCGAGGGTCTTCTTCATGCACCAGTCTTCTGAATGAAAACCCCTCATACAATAGGGACACTATTAGCACTCTAGGAAACTCTTCTAGGTTGTAACTCGAAGATGCCTGATAACTTAACTATTCTTTCAATGGTTCACTCAATGATAGGTAATATTGGATCAAAATCAATATCTAACTCACTGAATGGTATACTCAAGCCAGTCTTAATTACATTCAGACAACAAGGCCTTCAAGAGATACTGTCAGATAGGTAATAGATAAATATGGATGAAGAAACTGAATTTATTAACCAAAACACATACATACAACCATACAGATATGATGGGCCAATAAAACTAGTATGATTACTTATGATCCTTTGCTCACTAATCAGATGGTAAGATGACAGTCACCAATAGATTATGTAAGCATAGATAGAGAATAGAATTCCACTCATAAGAATAGAACAGAAATGTAAAAGAAGATCTGACAAATAACAATGAAAGAAGCTTGCATATTGAATATATTATAGAAAGTGTCTTTATCACAACAGCAGTGTAGTTTAGAAATCCAAATCAACCTTTTTCTCTACAGAATTCATAGGCTTTATATCCTCTACAAAATTATTCTGGATCCTAAAAAACTGGATCGAATTTGCTAAAAACAGACATTCAAAAACATTTGCAAGAAAATAGGAAAATATCCTATTTTGATGGTCAATCTCCATATCTCAAAATATCTTCGAAATCTTTGACAGCTGCAATAGAAACTGAAGGAGAATTCGAAATTGCCATTTGGCAGACAAGTCACCTTTTACCAAAGTAGGTAGGAAGCCTTATCACCTCTATCTTTGCTAGCAAAAACTAAAACAAAACTCTAATAGTAATGCCTTTAGTATTTGTCTATCATTATAAATCATCCTCGAAACATTTGGATCAAAGAGTCTTGGATCTGGGAAAAATAAGATCTCTCTGCCATGTCTGCACTTTCGGTGGCTAGTAGAGGCAAAATTCGATCCTATTAGCTACCAAAATATCTGTTTTCGGTGACTAATGAACAGTTGAAGTGTTCGCCTAAGCCACCGAAAAGCATGTTTTAACAGTTAATCAGAATTGCAACAATCACATTTTACCTTAATGTTTTAAAGCTTCAATCTTGTTCTTCTGGTGTCTCTACACCTGTAATTTGAAAATTCGAACCTGGGGAGGACAACACAGTGCAGAAATTGGGAGGTTTGGCTCAGCAAATACAAACGCAAGGAATGAGGAATGAATCAAGGGAATGTCCTGATTTTGAGGGATCCATTTGGCAATTGAGATTTGAAAAGGTAATGATTAGCTGATGAGCCTCGTGATCTTGTGAACTGGAGCTCCAATAATGACACAGGGATGAAGTCGCAATTTATAGGACATGTATAGGGTAAAGAGGATTTGGGATTGGACAGATCACATCAAACTCATAATAATAATTTAAACACCTCTTACCAAATCATAATCCACTACCTGTCTTGTCTTTTCGGTGGCTAGTGGGTGATGATAGTGCTTCCATCCTGACGGTTCCTGTGTATGAAGGACGTGTTGGCCACTTCAACCTTCCTGTGATTTTGGTGGCTAAAATAGCCCTGAATTTCAAGTTTAAGCTGCCGAAAGTTAGGGTTTTCGGTGGCTAATGAACAGTTGAAATGTTCACCTAACCCACTGAAACCTGAGCTTTGATTTTCTTGAAGAAAAACAAATTCCAATGTGTTTCAGACTTCATTACATACCCAAAGCTCTCATAGTGAGCCTTAAAATTTTCAAAAATGTTTTTTGACTTCCTATCACTACATGAAATAAATTGTCTAATTTATTTGAGGAGATAACATCTGGCTCCTACTCGGGGATGGAATCCTCCCTGTGAGGTTCTAAGAACCATAGATCAAATGCCTTTCCTGTAAAACAAAAATCAAGCCTATCTTCTAGTGTTCGATTGGGCATGGAGACATTTGGCATGTGCAACTGATCTTCAGAAAATCTGTAGCCTGCTCTGTTTATTTAAGAAAACTAAAAACAATATACCTACTCATATGAATATTTTATTATCCCACCTACTCATACACTAACCAACTATACTGCTTCTTATCAAGTGAACTCATGCTGAATGTGGACTGCTTAGCTTCTGTCAAAGAGTCATATAGGATGGACTGTTGATCTGAGCTTTTCAGCTCATCATCTTCCTCTTCATATCTGTTGCACTTTCCCTTTGTCTGCAAATAAAAAAACTGAGGGTTGCCCTTACTATCTGCTGCATATCCAAATCTGTCACATGCTGATATAAAAATCTGTTCATTATATTTTGGTTTTTCAAAGGGAACAAACTGATCTTCTAGACATTCTAAGTCAGCAGATGCATTTGGTACAATGTCAAAAACATCTACACCGTAATTAAAATCCTGAAGATCATTAATATATCAATCACAAAAAGAAGTGTCCCCTATTATAGCATACTCCTCATAACTATCATTAACCACAACATGCATACATTTCTAATCATCCCTTTGCTGAAACGGTAGAACTAGATGAAAATCTAGTAGTCAACAACCCTTTATAAACCTCAAAATCTTCTTCCTCATCATTATATTTATGAAATATTGGAACATCATGATAAAATTCTAATGACAGGGATGAAGGTTCTTGCATGAAATTATCAGCAATGGGATCTTGAAACAGATTTAGAAAAATATCAGCAGGTTCCTCATCATAATCAGCTTTCTCATCCAAATTTGAAAAATCATATTCACAAGGGGAAGGATGATCTTCTTGATGCTCTAGCTGGGGATTAGATAGTCCCTGTAAATCATGTTCCTCCTGACTACTGTAACTTCCCTTGACATGCAAATATGGAAATTGTGGGCTAGCCTTATTGGTTTCAACGAACATTTGACCAATAGAAAGCTGATCATCTCCATGTGTAGCTAAATAAGATATTTCTTCAGATTCATAAAAATCGGAAATAAAGGTAATAGAGAATCCCTCAGCTTCTTCATTGCTCCTTTCTAATTCATATTTATGAGGAGGCACATCACAGTGAAGATCATTTGAAAGATGATGTAAATTGTGAGGAGAAGATACTTCTCCATTTAGATCTTCATCTTTAGAATGCAATTTATATTCCTCACAACAATTATTAAATAAGAACTCATCTAAAAAGTACCTTTTTCAGTGCTCATTGAATACTCTATGAAAATCCTTTAATGATGAAATACTTGAAGGAGTTAATGAGAAATACCATTTATGTGCATCACCATCCAATGAATGCATGAACATTTTCATGAGAACATCCTTATGCTGTAGATCTAGTAGATCCATGCACTCATGGAACTTGATGAGGTGATCTGCAGGATTATCTTATTTCCCCTCACTGAAGACAAGCAGAAAATCTCCCCATTCATCCATAAGGGGTATTGGATGTGGGAAACTGGGAATGGCAGAGAAATTGAGAGGTGCAAACCTCTGAGCCAAAAGAACAGCAAACGCCTTTGACATTGAAAGATTATGGAGTAGCCACTGAATTCGTCCTTCATGGAGTCACCAGATAGATGATTACAACCAAAATAGTGTACAGACTTTGTATATCATCAAAGTTGGAACTATGTCGTTTCCCAAGGAAGCTGAGCTTCAATCTCCTTTCCACGGCAACGGCGCCAAAATGTTAGCACTCCAGGAAACTCTTCTAGGATGTAACTCGAAGATGCCTGGTAACTTAACTATTCTTTCAATGGTTCACTCAATGATGGGTAATATTGGATAAAAATCAATATCTAACTCACTGAATGGTATACTCAAGACAGTCTTAAGTACATTCAGACAACAAGACCTTCAAGAGCTACTGTCAAATAGGTAATAGATAAATATGGATGAAGAAACTGAATTTATTAACCAGAACACATACATACAACCATATATATGATGGGCCAATAAAACTAGTATGATTACTTATGATCCTTTTCTCACTAATCAGATGGTAAGATGACAGTCACCAATATATTATGTAAACATAGATAAAGAACAGAATTCCACTCATAAGAATAGAACAAAAACGTAAAAGAAGATCTGACAAATAACAATGAAAGAAGCTTGCATACTGAATATATCATAGAAAGTGTCTTTATCACAATAGCAGTGTAGTTTAGAACTCCAAATCAACCTTTTGTTCTACAGAATTCATAGGATTTATAGCCTTCACAAAATTATTCTGGATCCTGAAAAACTGGATCGAATTTGCTAAAAATAGATAGTAAAAAACAGTTGCAAGAAAATAGGAAAAGATCCTATTTTGATGGTCAATCTCCATATCTCAAAAGATCTCCCTGGTCTTCGAAATATTTGACAGATGCAATAGAAACTGAAGGAGAATTTGAAATTGCCATTTGGCAGACAAGTCACCTTTTACGAAAGTAGGCAGGAAGCCTTATCACCTCTATCTTTGCTGGCGAAAACTGAAACATAACTCTAATCTTGATGCCTTTAGTCTTTGTCTATCATTATAAATCATCCTCGAAACATTTGGATCAGAGAGTCTTGGATCTGAGAAAAATAAGATCTATTTTCCATGTCTGCACTTTTGGTGGCTAGTAGAGGAAAAATCCGATCTTGTTAGCTACCAAAAGCTCTGTTTTCAGTGGCTAATGAACAATTGAAGTGTTCGCCTAAGCCACCAAAAATCCTATTTTAACAATTAATCAAAATTGTAACAATCACGTTTTACCTTAATGTTTTAAAGCTTCAATGTTGTTCTTCTGGTGTCTCTGCAACTGTAATTTGAAAATTTGAACCTGGGGAGGACAACATAGTGCGAAAATTGGGAGGTTTGGCTCAGCAAAAACAAATGCAAGGAATGAGTAATGAATCAAGGGAATGTCCTGATTTTACGAGATCCATTTAGCAATTGAGTTTTGAAAAGGTAATGATTAGCTGATGAGCCTCGTGATCTTGTGAACTAGAGCTACAATAATGACGCAGGGATGAAGTCACAATGTATAGGACAGGTGTAGGGTAAAGAGGATTTGGGATTGGACAGATCACATCAAACTCATAATAATAATTTAAACACCTATTACCAAATCATAATCCACTACATGTCTTGTCTTTTCGGTGTCTAATGGGTGATGATAGCGCTTCCATCCTAACGGTTCCTGTGTATGAAGTACGTGTTGGCCACTTCAACCTTCCTATGATTTTGGTGGCTAAAATAGCCGCGAATTTCAAGTTTAAGCTGCCAAAAGTTAGGATTTTCGGTGGCTAATGAACAGTTGAAATTTTCCCCTAAGCCACCGAAACCTGAGCTTTGATTTTCTTGAAGAAAAACAAAGTCCAATGTGTTTCATACTTCATTACATACCCAAAGCTCTCACAATGAGCCTTAAAATTTTCAAAAATGTTTTTTGACTTCCTATCACTACATGAAATAAATTATCCAATTTATTTGAGGAGATAACAGACACTTTTTCCTTTTCTTGGAGCTCGAAGCTCCTTCGTATTTCTTATGACTCTCTCTAGTCTTAGGATCAGATGCTTTAGGCTCCTTCCCCTTAGGTCTCCCTTTAGCTCACACTTTGGTAGAGTCTGTCACTAGGAGATCATGGTTTTTGGAATTCTGGATGACTCCCATTTGTACAAACTTCTCTTTCTCCTGTATTAAGGACTCAGCAAAGGAATCAAGTGAGGAATCTTCCAATTGGGAATGTAAGCTCTTCCAGAATGGAAGATTGAGACAAATACAAAATACTCAGTACCTAGTTTGTTGAGTATGGAGAGCACATGTTTCTCATCCTTACTTTCTATTCTGTACTGTCTGCATTGAAGTGAAAGAGACTTGAATTTAGTAAATAATTGTTGTATGGTATCGAAACTACTGGGATGCAAGGATATCAACTCGTTCTCCAAAAAATTTCCCCGAAGGTCATCTTGCTTTCCAAACAAGACTTCAAGATTCTCCCAAGATTCTTTGGCATTCCTCAAACCTTCAAGGTGAAAGACGAGGTCTCTCAATATGTGAGTAGATAGATAACCGAAATCTTCATCTAAGCGGTTCAAAAACTTGTTTTTCTCAACTAGATGATAGGGCTCATCCTCCCTCAAGTATTATCCTGAAGTAGCCCTTGTTGCGTAAGGATACCTGCATATTTTCCCTCCAATCAATATAATTGAAGGGTGTTAGGATCCAAGGTGTGGAGGGTTGAGAATCGATAATTCTCCTGTTGGAATAGGAAATATCTTCACACAAGCTACGTAGCACCTGTAGAAATTTCACTGCAAAACCAAAATCATTCAAACTATGTTAGAATCAAGAATTCCCCCTCGACATGAACACTTTTTTAGGGTATGTCACGCCCGCACCGCCACTCTGAATAAATTCGGAGGAAGCAAGGCACTCTTTGCGGGACTTCTGTTGAAACACAACTTCTTCTGGTGTTCAATGGAGAGTAGACAGATTTGAAGCTTGCTTGAGATGGCTCTGATACCATGTTATAATTGTTGTACCATTTAGATCATCAAGCAATGAGTGCAATCAGATTCTTAATTATTGATGCAATGAATAGGAATGAATTATACAAACTGAACAAAACAAATCTCACAGGAAACAGACAAGTATTGCTCAGAGAATTACAGTATTATCTTCATTAAAGAATCTGGTGTTACAATAGTGTTACATAAGGAGGAATTCGAATCATTAGGAATGAATTCAAATCCACCAACTGACTCTAACTATATCTGACTACATGGCTAACTTAATATGTCTAAATCACTATCGAAGTCCAAGAGATTAACTCCATATGTCTAATTCAGTCAATCCATCAGTTATAATCCGTTAAACTAGTCTAACTGTAGTGGTAGGTGAGAACCAGGTGAGAACTAGCGCCTTCCCACATGTAGCCATGCATAACTGGTGCTAACTAAACTAGAGGAGAACTAACTGAATGTAACTGAATAGTAACTAAGCTAAACTAGTTACCAACTCCCTACAACTGAAGGAGGTTGGTGTCGACACTCCCAGTGGCTCCTAAAATGCAGGGATTGGTCTAGGAGGTGCCTAAACTGATGCATGCAAGTGCAGTAAATCTCAGTTAGACTCTATCAGTGTTCCCCACACTCTAGTGACTGGTACATGTGGCCTCATTAGGCCAAGTGGACCCAATGGTACTAGTGGACCCAATAATAATCAAAATATTCCTATGTTAGGAAAATATAATCTAATAGATAGTTCAGACAAAGGAGGATTATAAATCCTAACATCATTAATGTGCTTTCTATTCTTGTTAGTGTATGTTCTTATTTCTGATAACCATTGCAAGTTTCTAACTAACTCTATAAATTCTAAATCAAATGACATAATTCATATTTTGAATGTCAACAAAAGAAAGGAAAAAGTGACATTCATATCTATAAATAGTTAAGTAGGTTATTGTTTTCTTGAAGGGTAACTTAAAATGAGAGATTTGGAAAATAAGATAATTGAGAATTAATACACTATATTAAGGTTTTGGTCTCGATAGTACTCCACAATATAATAATGGTTCATGGGTTCCATAATCACTCCACAATGTAAAGTGTTCAATTCTGTCAGTTTGTCAGTATGTCAAGATTTGGGTTCCCAAATGTTCGTTGTACCATAAAGGGATGAGATAAAAAGTTGAGTACCCACTTTCCCTGAATCTAATAAGTCTAATTGTGTTTCACCAACACCTCGAGTTGTGAGTGACCCAATACAACTTGTGAAATGTTATAAAATAAATACCGCATCTTCTCATTCATGCATTTGTTCATTTGGGTGTCTAGGTGTTGAGAGATTAGAGCTTTGGTATATGCTCTTTTATTGCACTACCTTAGTAATCTGCAGAATCAAAAGTTGAGTCTTCCTAGCAAAAGACTCACCAAGACATTACAATATTTTATAATTTGATGAAATATTTTCCAAATCTTTATAATATTATATAATTCAATGAAATATTCGCCAAGATTTTACAATATCTTATAGTTTAGTGAAAGATTCTCCAAGATTTTATAAGATTCTATAATAGATTGAAAGATTATCCAAAAATTTATATATACATATAATATTATTTATAAAATAGCCATCAATTTTTCCTATATATTAGGGAGATTCACCCATTTATTATACATATAAATTTCAGAGGTGTTCTTAAAATTATCCCTGCACCACACTCCTTTGGTGCACCTCCTTTTGGTAGTTCCCACTTTTCCTACTATTTTTTCTCCTCTTTGACCACTTGGTTCCATCTCTTTATTGCTCGATCAATAATATTGGGTGTCACATGAACTTTAAAGTTCTAACCTCCATTTTCAAGTTCATGCTACCATTCGATAGTCATAGTCTCATTGTGCAATAGTGTCTCCACCTCAAAATTGATACTACTAGCCATGCGTGTCAATAATTCTCACTATGATCTTAGTGGTTTGCATAATGAAATTGTACAAGAATTGGTAGTATCTTTCAAACATGTTATATATACTAACCTATGCTACATTGTTTGACGAATAGGATAGGGCTTCCTATTTGGCTACGATAAAGCTTGGCATGTGGCTTCCACTATGATATTTGAACACTTACTAGCCTTTCCCACTGAGGGAATGTAATGAGTGGCAAGAAAATCTAAAACTTAATTCTTAGTTCCATTTCTTCATGTTTAGTACATTATTCAATATTTTATTAGTGATATGCCTCACCAAATTCAACGTTACCCTTATTGTATGAATGTTTACCACATGGATCGCCCATTTTGAACACTCACCCCTCCAATGGGTCCATAACACTTCATAGACAATAGTTGTGTTTCCATACTAACAAACTTACAAACAATAAAGGCTATATCATAGACCTTATTCTTGGGTTTTGTGCCATATTTCAACCATGGGTGCATTTTATCCTTGCAAAAAATCCATCTTTTGGAACTAGCATGAATTGATAACCCATCAATGACATCCTACCCATCTTGGGACAACCTTGTGTTAAATTTGAGCATATAGATCTGTAGACAAACACACAACTCACAAAGAAGATCTCACAATTTACTCAGCCATTGAAGAATGAAATAGTGCAAAAGGCTTGCAGCTGTGAATGCTTTCATTAATCAAAAAAGTAATCCAGATAGATAATTACAATGAAGTACAATGGCTTTAATAGCCACAAGAAATTCGAATCCACATGAGGAAGTTCGAATTGATTAGACTCTACTTGAATGTAGGTAACCAAGACTTGTCTAAATCACTATTGGAGGACCCAGTAGTTAACTGTCCTTGTCTAAATCATAACCGGATTTCTAAAACACAACCAAGTGTTACATTTAGTATTAAATAATGGTTAACTGACTGTGGTAGGTGAGAAAAATGACCCACATGTGTGCAATTAATTAAACCATTATTTAACTGAATGTAGAGAGCTAGAACTGAATGTAACTGACTCCTAACTCGGCTTGACTAGTCATTAACTGAAGTGAACTGACCTTGGTTGGTTTCGGCAACCCCAGTTGCTTCCTAAATTGTAGGGATTGATCTAGGAGACTCCTAAACTTATGCAATCAAGTGCAATAAGTGGCAGTGAGCCTCAATTAGTGTTCCCCACACTTTGGTAACTGAAACATGTGCCCCAATTAGGTCAAGTTTAACCAATGGTGCTAATGACTATAAATAGACTGGATGGACTCCCGATTTAGACATGACTCCCGATTTAGACATATGACCAAATTTGGACAAGGGAGGATTAATAATCCTAACACCCCCCCTTAATGCTAACTTGGACAAACTGTGGGCCCTAGTAACTAAGACCATAGGTCACCCATTACATCAAGTAAAGTAAAGTAACTGCTCAAAAATAAGGTGCTTGGGGAAAAACCACATGGGAAAAAAAACCCCCCTTCTAATTAAGCAGGTAGAATCAGGATCAATCTGGTTCTTCTGTACACAGGTATCCTGGGGCCTGGCATGTGAACCTATCCATCATTATGTCTGGAGGAATATTCCTCTTTGGAAGAAGAATGATATGCTCAACTAAATCAGAAATATAGACAGCTGCCGGATGAAGATTGGACCCATGTAGAGCAACTGAAGTCAACTGAAAAGTGAGGAAAGT